>JAPZIH010001164.1:0-55930 GCA_027410445.1 Discoglossus pictus
TCTACACTCTCCTACATTCTTCTACACTCCCCTACACTTCCCTACACTCTCCTATATTCTCCTACACTATCCTATACTCTCCTCCACTCTCCTCCACTCTCCTCCACTCTCCTACATGCTCCTACACTCCCCTACACTCCCCTATACTCTCCTATACTCTCCTACACTCTCCTACATGCTCCTACATGCTCCTACACTCTCCTACACTCTCCTACACTCCCCTACACTCTCCTACACTCCCCTACACTTCCCTACACTCTCCTATATTCTCCTACACTATCCTATACTCTCCTCCACTCTCCTACACTCTCCTACATGCTCCTACACTCCCCTATACTCTCCTACACTCTCCTACATGCTCCTACACTCTCCTACATGCTCCTACATGCTCCTACACTCTCCTACACTCTCCTACACTCCCCTACACTCCCCTATACTCTCATACACTCTTTCACTCTCCTACACTCTCATTCACTCTCCTACACTCTCCTACACTCTCATACATTCTCCTACATTCTTCTACACTCTCCTACACTCCCCTACACTTCCCTACACTCTCCTATATTCTCCTACACTATCCTATACTCTCCTCCACTCTCCTATACTTTCCTACACTCTCCTATGCTGTCTTGCACTCTCCTATACTCTCCTCCACTCTCTTACACTTTCACATACTCTCCTCCACTCTCCTACCCGCTCCTATACTCTCCTATACTCTCCTACATTCTCCTCCACTCTCCTATACTCTCCTACACTCTCCTACACTCTCCTACATTCTCCTACACTCTTCTATACTCTGCTATACTCTCCTACACTCTTCTATACTCTTCTATACTCTGCTATACTCTCCTACACTCTCCTACATTCTCCTACACTCTTCTATACTCTTCTATACTCTCCTACACTCTTCTATACTCTTCTATACTCTCCTACACTCTCCTACACTCTCCTACATGCTCCTATACTCTCCTACACTCTCCGACACTCTCCTATACTCTCCTATACTCTCCTACACTATCCTATACTCTCCTCCACTCTCCTCCACTCTCCTATACTCTCCTCCACTCTCTTACACTTTCACATACTCTCCTCCACTCTCCTACCCGCTCCTATACTCTCCTCCACTCTCCTTCACTCTCCTACAAGCTCCTATACTCTTCTACACACTATCCTACACTCTCCTACATTCTCCTACAATCTCTTATACTCTCCTACACTCTCCTATACTCTCCTACACTCTCCTACAAGCTCCTATATTCTTCTACACACTCTCCTACACTTCCCTATACTCTCCTACACTCTCCTACATGCTACTACACTCCCCTATACTCTCCTACACTCTCCTACACTCCCCTACACTCCCCTACACTCCCCTACACTCCCCTACACTCTCCTACACTATCCTACACTCTCCTATACTCTCCTATACTCTCCTACACTCTCCTACACTCTCCTATACTCTCCTACACTCTCCTACACTCTTCTATACTCTCCTACATTCTCCTACATGCTCCTACACTCTCTTACACTTTCACATACTCTCCTACACTCTCCTCCACTCTCCTACACTCTTCTACACTCTCTTACATTTTCACATACTCTCCTCCACTCTCCTACAGTCTCCTACACTCTCATATACTCTCCTATACGCTCCTACACTCTCATATACGCTTCTACACTCTTCTACACTCTCCTACACTCTCCTACACTCCCCTACACTCTCATATACTCTCCTATACGCTCCTACACTCTCCTACACTCTCCTACACTCTCATATACTCTCCTACACTCTTCTACACTCTCTTACACTCTCCTATACTCTCCTTCCCTTTCCTTCACTCTCCTCCACTCTCCTCCACTCTCCTATACTCTCCTCCACTCTCCTCCACTCTCTTGCACTTTCACATACTCTCCTCCACTCTCCTACCCGCTCCTCCACTCTCCTCCACTCTCCTCCACTCTCATACACTCTCCTACACTCTCCTACACACTCCTACACACTCCTATACTCTCCTACACTCTCCTATACTCTCCTATGCTGTCCTACACTCTCCTATACTCTCCTATACTCTCCTACAGTCTCCTACACTCTCATATACTCTCCTATACGCTCCTACACTCTCATATACGCTTCTACACTCTTCTACACTCTCCTACACTCTCCTACACTCCCCTACACTCTCATATACTCTCCTATACGCTCCTACACTCTCCTACACTCTCCTACACTCTCAAATACTCTCATACACTCTTCTACACTCTCTTACACTCTCCTATACTCTCCTTCCCTTTCCTTCACTCTCCTCCACTCTCCTCCACTCTCCTATACTCTCCTCCACGCTCCTCCACTCTCTTGCACTTTCACATACTCTCCTCCACTCTTCTACCCGCTCCTCCACTCTCCTCCACTCTCCTCCACTCTCCTATACTCTCCTATACTCTCGTATACTCTCCTACATTCTCCTACAATCTCTTATACTCTCCTACACTCCCCTACACTCTCCTACATGCTCCTACACTCCCCTACACTCCCCTACACTCTCCTACACTCTCCTACACTCTCCTACACTCTCGTACATGCTCCTACACTCTCCTACACTCCCCTACACTCTCCTACACTCTCCTACACTCTCCTACACTCTCCTACACTCTCCTACACTCTCCTACACTCTCCTACACTCTCCCACACTCTCCTTCACTCTCCTATACTCTCCTATACTCTCCTATACTCTCCTACACTCTCCTACACTCTCCTACATTCTCCTACACTCTCCTACACTCTCCTATACTCTCCTATACTCTCCTACACTCTCCTACATTCTCCTACAAGCTCCTATACTCTTCTACACACTCTCCTATACTCTCGTACACTCTCCTATACTCTCCTACATTCTCCTACAATCTCTTATACTCTCCTACACTCCCCTACACTCTCCTACACTCTCCTACACTCTCCTACACTCCCCTACACTCTCCTACACTCTCCTACACTCTCCTACACTCTCCTACACTCCCCTACACTCTCCTACACTCTCCTACACTCTCCTTTACTCTCCTATACTCTCCTATACTCTCCTACACTCCCCTACACTCTCCTACACTCTCCTACACTCTCCTACAAATCCCCTACTCTCCTACACTCTCCTACACTCCCCTACACTCTCCTACACTCTCCTACACTCTCCTACACTCTCCTACACTCTCCTACACTCTCCTATACTCTCCTACACTCTCCTATACTCTCCTATACTCTCCTACACTCTCCTACACTCTCCTATACTCTCCTATACTCTCCTACACTCTCCTACACTCTCCTACATTCTCCTACACTCTCCTACACTCTCCTACACTCTCCTTTACTCTCCTACACTCTCCTATACTCTCCTACACTCTCCTATGCTGTCTTGCACTCTCCTATGCTCTCCTCCACTCTCCTCCACTCTCCTCCACTCTCCTATACTCTCCTATACTTTCCTATACTCTCCTATACTCTCCTACACTCTCCTACACTCTTCTACACTCTCCTCCACTCTCCTCCACTCTCCTCCACTCTCCTATACTCTCCTACACTCTCCTATACTCTCCTATACTCTCCTACACTCTCCTATAGTCTCCTACGCTCTCCTACACTCTCCTACGCTGTCCTACACTCTCCTATACTCTCCTACACTCTCCTACGCTCTCCTACACTCTCCTATACTCTCCTACACTCTCCTATACTCTCCTACACTCTCCTATACTCTCCTATACTCTCCTACACTCTCCTATAGTCTCCTACGCTCTCCTACACTCTCCTACGCTGTCCTACACTCTCCTATACTCTCCTACACTCTCCTACACTCTCCTACACTCTCCTATACACTCCTACACTCTCCTATACTCTCCTACATTCTCCTACACTCTCCTACGCTGTCCTACACTCTCCTATACTCTCCTACACTCTCCTATACTCTCCTACGCTGTCCTACGCTCTCCTATACTCTCCTACACTCTCCTACACTCTCCTTCACTCTCCTACACTCTCCTATACTCTCCTATACACTCCTACACTCTCCTACACTCTCCTACACTCTCCTATACTCTCCTATACTCTCCTACACTCTCCTACACTCTCCTATACTCTCCTACACTCTCCTATACTCTCCTACACTCTCCTATACTCTCCTACACTCTCCTATACTCTCCTACGCTCTCCTACACTCTCCTACGCTGTCCTACACTCTCCTATACTCTCCTACACTCTCCTACACTCTCCTATACTCTCCTATACTCTCCTACGCTGTCCTACACTCTCCTTTACTCTCCTATACTCTCCTACACTCTCCTACACTCTCCTACATTCTCCTACACTCTCCTACGCTGTCCTACACTCTCCTATACTCTACTATACTCTCCTATACTCTCCTACTCTCTCCTATACTCTCCTACACTCTCCTACGCTCTCCTACGCTGTCCTACGCTCTCCTATACTCTCCTACACTCTCCTACACTCTCCTATACTCTCCTATACTCTCCTACGCTGTCCTACACTCTCCTTTACTCTCCTATACTCTCCTACACTCTCCTATACTCTCCTACACTCTCCTACACTCTCCTACATTCTCCTACACTCTCCTACGCTGTCCTACACTCTCCTATACTCTACTATACTCTCCTATACTCTCCTACTCTCTCCTATACTCTCCTACACTCTCCTACGCTCTCCTACGCTGTCCTACGCTCTCCTATACTCTCCTATACTCTCCTACACTCTCCTACACTCTCCTTCACTCTCCTTCACTCTCCTATACTCTCCTACACTCTCCTATACTCTCCTATACTCTCCTACACTCTCCTATACTCTCCTACACTCTCCTACACTCTCATAGTCTCCTACACTCTCCTACACTCTCCTACACTCTCCTATACTCTCCTATACTCTACTATACTCTCCTACACTCTCCTACACTCTCATACACTCTCCTATACTCTCCTATGCTCTCCTATACTCTCCTATACTCTCCTATACTCTCCTACACTCTCCTACACTCTCCTATACTCTCCTACACTCTCCTACACTCTCCTATACTCTCCTACACTCTCCTACACTCTCCTACACTCTCCTATACTCTCCTACACTCTCCTACACTCTCCTATACTCTCCTATACTCTCCTCCACTCTCATATACTCTCCTACACTCTCCTACACTCTCCTCCACTCTCCTCCACTCTCCTATACTCTCCTACACTCTCATACACTCTCCTATACTCTCCTATACTCTCCTATACTCTCCTACACTCTCCTACACTCTCCTACACTCTCCTATACTCTCCTACACTCTCCTATACTCTCCTCCACTCTCCTATACTCTCCTACACTCTCCTCCACTCTCCTATACTCTCCTACACTCTCATACACTCTCCTACACTCTCCTATACACTCCTACACTCTCTTACACTCTCTTACACTCTCCTATACTCTCCTATACTCTCCTACACTCTCCTATACTCTCCTATACTCTCCTACACTCTCCTACACTCTCCTACACTCTCCTATACTCTCCTATATTCTCCTACACTCTCCTATACTCTCCTATACTCTCCTACACTCTCCTACACTCTCCTACACTCTCCTATACTCTCCTATACTCTCCTACACTCTCCTACACTCTCCTACACTCTCCTATACTCTCCTTATGGCCATGTCCAGACGCTGCGCTCCATACTGAACTTTATATGCGGGAATAATCATTTTTGGTCCAAATAGTTTTGGCTTCAATATGAAGTAAAGTCGTTTTTAGGAATCAAACCCACTTTTAAAAAAATAAGTTGTGTGCCTGTTAAGGGTTAAAAGCGAGCGCAGCTCCAGACACTGCGTTGTTAATTAAAGATAAAAAGGATTTATTTGGATGCAAAGATTTAGACGGCAGATAAGACGTATCGGGCCCATCTTTAATTACTTCTTGTAAGACGTACCTCCCTCAGTCACGCAGTGATTATGTGTCACATCAGAGTAACTGCGCACAGGCGTTTGTTTTACTCAAATTCGAGACATGTCCGTGGCGCAAAATTACAGAACCGCTGTCGTGATAAAGGGACATGAATATAACGCTCTCCTACCTCCCTATCTGGTTACTTTCTGCATGAAATCTTGTAAATAGTTCCTAATTGTTTTTTTCCCCTCTGCAGCTGATGAAGACAGTGTTCTTAGAAGTACAGATATAGTGAACAGTGTCTTATAGCAACCAATCAGTGGCAACATTCTGCAACATGCTACCTGATTGGCTAATTTGGAAACACTGCACTTCATAATCTGCGTATTCATGAGCTACAGAGGGCAGATGTACTAACAGAGCTTATACGCTCTTGTTAATAAAATAAAGTACATCAAATGAAATAGATACCCAGGGATATTATATACCTAGTAACATCCAGTACGGAGTGGGCAGTGTCCCATAGTAACCAATCAATGGCAACATTTTGCAACATGCTACTTGAGAGAGGTCACTGACAGGCTAGTTTGAAACACTGCACTTCCTAATAAAATAAAGTACATAAAAGTAATTAGATACCCAGGGATATTATATTCCTGGTGAAAACCAAAAACTTTGTATGTCCCTTTAAATTGACATAAAGAATAATACAGCCTCTATAGCCAATCATCCAGCTGCGGAATCTAACATTTTGGTTTCTGCTCATTAACTTCCTAAAGTGGGTTGAGACATTGCATGCTCAGGAAGTTTCTATCAGCTCCATGTGACTGTTACCGGTGCTTTAAATATGATTATAGGAAAGCTCAAATGGATATAAATAACCACCTAAGGAAGTAACTGATAGAATCATCCTATAAAATCTTATAAGAAATGAAACCTTTGTATTGATTTATATTATTACAATTATACAGAAACTAGCAGGTCCCTGTGGTCCTTTATTCATTTAATTTAACCTATTCCTGGCCATTGGAGCTTTGCAGGTGCTGGTGGCAGAGGGGTTAAAGGACCTGCCCCCATCTCTATTTCTTCAGCGCGCTGCTATATTTATCCGGTGGCGCCCTCACCCAGCGTGCTAATTAGCTGCTCGCTTCCCGCTGGGGCGCAGTGCCAGGGGACGTGTGACCCGCCTGTCACCTAGCGTGGGATCTGCTCATATTTACATGGGAAGCGACGGGGGCCAAACACACCCGACCTGGACCCGGCATCCTGACCCAAATATGTACCACAGTAATGGGGTCTGGGCCGCCTCCCAAGACCGTGCCGGGATAGCGCCAGAATCCTATTAGACTTGCAAGGAATGAGGGTCCGAACCTGGGGGTTGCTGACCACAAGAGGGTCCATGATGTCCATTCAGGTTGTCCAGCAGTACAGAACCAGCTGGACACCCTGATCCATGGTCCGTATTATAATCCTGACACTGACCGCGGATGTTACACATATCGTATAAACAAGGACTTTATTACTTTTTTCCACTTTCAAGTTTTATTAGAAGAGAATAAATATTTAGAATTACTACAATTTTTACACTAAATATTATTATTATTATTATTATTATTAAATTATTTCAAGTAATAGTTTACAAATTCATTTTACCCAGTATAGAAAATATGTATAAAATATATAAAAATAAGAATGTAAGTAAAAAAAATAAAAAATACAAATTAATCTTTAAATATTTACTCTTTTTTTAGCATTCTAGGCCAGTGGTGGGCAAGAGGTGGTCAAGGAGCTCATGTGGCCCTCAGACACTTGGGGGTTCATGTGGCCCTCAGACTCTTGGTATGTTGCTATATGACCCTCAGCCACTTGCTATGTGGCCCTCAGACACTTGCTATATGACCCTCAGCCACTTGCTATGTGGCCCTCAGCCACTTGCTACGTGGCCCTCAGACACTTGCTACGTGGCCTTCCAAAACTTGGGGGCTCATGTGGCCCTCAGATACTTGCTATGTGGCCCTCAGATACTTGGAGCTCACATGGCCCTCAGACATTTGCTATGTGGCCTTCAAACACTTAGGGGCTCATGTGGCCCTCAGACACTTGGGGGTTCATGTGGCCCTCAGACTCTTGGTATGTTGCTATATGACCCTCAGCCACTTGCTATGTGGCCCTCAGACACTTGCTATATGACCCTCAGCCACTTGCTATGTGACCCTCAGACACTTGCTACGTGGCCCTCAGACACTTGCTACGTGGCCTTCCAAAACTTGGGGGCTCATGTGGCCCTCAGACATTTGCTATGTGGCCCCCAGACACTCATTATGTGGCCCTTGGCACTTGCCATGTGGCCCTTGGCACTTGCCATGTGGCCATCAAGACGCGTACGCAGCATGAAGACACCAAGACGCGTGCACAGCATGAAGACCCCAAGACGCGTACAGAAGACACCAAGACGCACACGTAGCATGAAGACACCAAGACGCGCACGCAGCATGAAGACACCAAGACGCGTACACATCCTGAAGACAAGATGAAGATAACAAGCCCTCACGCTCCAACGTCGGATCCGCCCGCTGGCACGGCCTCTCCTGTATTTACTAAACTCACACACAGCTTGGCAGCCCCGCGCCAGAGCCCACGTATCCTTATAGGATGCCAGCGTTAGACATGCCAGCGTTAGACATGCCAGCCTGGCTGCCTGAGGAGGAGGACAGATTGGGTCTAGCCATGTCTGGACCGGCATTTAACCCTTTATTTCCAGACAGAGCATCAACACGTTTCATGTCCCGCTCTGAGGGTATTTTATGTCTAAGCTTCCACTTCACTGAGCTGATCCAAACCATATGAGAATTAGCCATTTTACATGGGACGCGCAGGACCTCTGTCGTCTTATGTTTAAAGATATACTCTAATGAAGAACTACACCTGAAAATGGCAAAAAATAAATCATGCTTTAATGTATTATCTTTAATATGCAGTTATTCTGTAGTGGGATTTATCATTATGGTTTCTGCTGATCTACTTCCTCAGACAGGAAGAGAGCTTGAATACAGAGCAAGCTTCTATCTGTGCTTTTGGAATGTGGCAGGACTAGTGTAGGCCCCATTTTTTATAAGTTTCAAGAAAGTAGCAGACAGGATCAGCTTAGAAAATAACATGTAATAAAGAATCATTTCATCTAAATGTTAAAATTTTGTTTTGTTTAGTTATTAAAATGTCCCCATTTTTACGGGTAGTTACTCAAAAGACCACAAAGTAAACATTTGACCTCAGTGGTCCTTTAAAGTAGATCCAAGACCCCCTTAGAGATAAAGCAAAGCCAAGAAGGAAATGTGTATAGGTTGTGATTATTAGAACATTTCATTCACCTTAATGACCCTTCTTATCGGTCATCCTTTCACGTTAGGGATCTTGGTATCATACTAACATATTCTTAGGGAGTCCCTCCGCACCCCCAAATGATCCCCCCATTGTGATGATGTCAGTAACTCTACATAAGTACCATCTTAGACCCCGAGTGTAGTGTAGAGGGATTCTCGGCCCTCTAGATGGACGTAGACATTGGCGCCACCTTCCATATTGAGTAGTGAAAACAATAAGGAACTCAAGTAAAACGTGACCCTCGGCGCATAAGAGACTGTCCGGTTTCATCCATGAGATGTTGTGTATGCGCACATAGCATTGCGACCTCTTTGTTGTTGTTGTGTGTTTGCGTTGCTCAGTCGTGTCTGACTTTCTGTGACCTCATGAACCCCAACACACCATTCTGATCCACATGGCAGAGATACTGGAGTGGGTTGCCAGTTCCTTCTCCAGTGGGTGTACAGCTCCTGGTATTCCTAGGTGGTCTCCCATTCAAATACTGACTAGGCCCAACCCTGCTCCAGGGTGGTTCACGGACTGGAATCTAATCCAGGTCAGTGGCAGTGGTGAGTCACACTGCATCCTAACCACTGGGCCACCAGGGAACCCTAACCTCTGTAATTGTGAACAAATGGGATATGTAACATCTTCTGTTGCGTATTGTTGCGCCGCGCTCTCTTACAACGTGAGGGACATGGCACTGAGGAGCTCTGCAGCATCATGTGGTGGAAGGGTCTCTCCTACTGGACATTGAGGCCGCCCCATCCGCGGCGCCGGACCCTGTGATACCTTTGTGGGCTTATAGTTTTTTACACTCCTTATCTTTTGGTAGAGCACGCCTTAATGGCGCGGGTCCTTGGATCAAACGAAGGCGTCTTCTCGCAGGGATTCAGTGTGTGGATCTGGAGGCTCTCTGGGCACTTTCTTATATAGTCACACTGGCCCTTCCTTAGCTTAGCTGGGTGATCAAGTATAAAGCTAGAAAGCGCTAAGGCTGGAGTGGAACGCTGCGCCATGGACGCAGCCTATTGATATATCCAACAGCGCCGCCATAGTGAGCCGGTTCCTTTTCCTTTCAGGTGTACACACCCCGGGGCCTCGTTGGTTAATGAAATACATTTGTAGATAAAGACCGTATCTCCGTTTTTGTTTCCATAAACAGCTGTCACGTAATTAATGCAAAATATTCCGGCTCCGGCAGCAGATGGGTTTCTGCATTTTTTTGTACAACAACAAAAAAGGCTATAATTTTGCACAGTTTTCCAGTTTAACCCTGTGATTGGCAGCACAATGCAGCGTGTAGGAGGTGTCGCTGGCAGTGAATGGGTTAAAATGGACCCAGGCACCATTTATTCGCGAAGGATGTAAACGCGGGGCGTCCATTGCGGATTCTTAAGCAGACGCTTTATTACATTTTTGCGTTCGAGTAAAACATTATAAGGTGACGGATATTAATGTTTCTTAGAAGGACAAGAACATCTTCTAATAAATATTAGTTGTAATGGGGACAGCGGAGGTCCGAATAACGGCAGGTTAGGAAAGTACCGCCATAAACGATATGGATGCTAATAAAAAATGTCATTCAGTAATCGAGAAACTAAATATTGGCTGTCACTCAGCTCATGCGATCCTCCCACCAGGTTGGTCTTGTTATCTTTACCTAATAACCTCATTACTGGATTAACGACTTCCTTTTGTAAAACCTCATAAGCCATATGTAAGTGGAAGTAAGTGGCTGATTTAGCGTCCTTGTTCTTGGCCTCGTACGGCTTTTTCGGAAAATCTGTAGGTGTTTGGTGGCGTTTCGCGTCTTTAGAGTCTTGTAGCCTCGTTTTCGTTTTTTCCGACGGCCATTTTTTCTCCCGCTTAGGGGATTTTTCAGGTGTCTAAACTCTTTAATTTGTACTTAAATTGAGGTGTAACTTCAGTTTCCGAGGTCCTGGGTGCCCCTCTTGCTGTGGGTAAGCTTTTTATGTATTTATTGTGTTTTTAATGTTTTCATGTGCGCGGGTTTCGGGCGGTAAGGTCGTATCATTGCGAGGTCGTAGTGTTTTTTTTTCTAAGTCCTGCATCTCGTATTTGTTTCTCGTAAGTCCGTAAGTTTTGCGACGTCCGCAGTTGCCGGCGCTCCATGCCAGCAACTGAGGCCCTCGCGAACGCTACGCGAGCCCGCAGCATTAGCAACAACCCGCATGCTCTCTATATATGGGATAACAGGGTTAGAAACGCTAAGTTCATTATATTTCACGTTTTTCTTGCAGTTTATCCAACTTGGCTGGAACTGATAACATTGTTGCAAATACATTAAAAGGTTAATATGCAGCGCTCATTTGTGATACAAAACCCCACTCCCTTAAAGTCCTGATTGCAAACCCTATTTGGGGTACAGGGGCAGAGGGTTCTTGTTTCCAAGTTTCTATGTATTTTAGAAAGAAACTGTAATTAGCAAAAAAAAAAAAAAGAATTTAAAAGAAAATCAGAGAAGTCTCTAAGACATTGCAGGAAGAAATCTTATTCATCTACAGCAAAAGAGATCAGACACAAATTATACATCTTATTATCGCATGCAAATGACTTTTTGTCTTTCTGAGATGAACTTGCAGGTGGTTGGTTTAGAGGAAGGATGAGATTCAGATTCCTTCTTCTGTCTCGGAGCATTTCTTCAGACCCCTTGTGTATAGCACTGAATTCTCTATACACAGATCAGGTGCAGAAGACGGCGCCGCGTTATAGGGACGCGGAACGGAAAAAAATAGCATTAAAATGACTTGTAATCCTTTAAAAGGTTTATTTATTTATTTATTTTGCATGAAAAGAAAAGCTTTCTGAAGCTAACAGCTGTATGATACCAAGGCAAATAAACATTTAATGTAATTTATTCAGCAAAGGGACCTTCATTTAAATATGAAGGACCTTTCCTATTATATGCCTGCCAAAGCAGGTGTGTGTAGTGGCCAGAAGGTGGTACGCCACTGTGCACCGCCAACTTTCCTGAATTTGTTCTTAGTGTTTAGGGTTAAGGATTAATGTTAGGGTAGTGGCAGATAACGCATAATAAAATAGTGGCGTGCTAACCCTAACCCTAAACCCTAAGAAGTAATTGAATGAAGTTGGCATTGCGCGATGGCGTGCCACATGCTGGCAGATAACCGGAAAGAACCAAAATGAAATACCATGGTATGCCCCTCGTACTGCTAAGATTGGCTTAAAGGTCCACTTGAATAAAAGCAGTTGCATGGGAGCCATGTTGTTAGGAGTTCATCTTATCTGGTAGGTGTATTCATCCTCCATAGATGATTAAACCATGCAATAAGAAATATTATCATCAATATTGATCCCATAAACAAGCACAGAGATAAGAGGAGAGGAGCCCTGTGTTAGAGGAACCTCATCCTCAGCACCTTATGACCAGATGAAAGTAACACCCATCATCATGGCTCCCACACAAACAAAGTGAATTATATTCAAGGTAAACAAGGTAGTTAATATTAATGATTCTCCTCTATCAGATACAGTCATAATCCAGGAAACTTTTATAAGCCTTTAATCAGTTATTTTTACTTGTTCATCTGGTGTCCGAGACAACATAAGGGATTGTTATCTGTATACAACTGGCAAATGCTTGATAAGTTCGTTATAACCTCCTTTTACAATGTCCACACGTTTCTCTTATCTCTTTGATAGCTTGTCCGCCGGTGATATATTACCTTGGAGTTCATTGAATTTTTTGTATAAAACCTCTGTATTGTGAGAATAAAGACGAGTCTCCAGTAGTGAACTAGTGTACATGCTGTGGGCTGTAGGTCTTTGTCCGGGGTGATTATAGTCCTTCTAAGAACTGTTATTATCTTTGTTCTTGCTCAGGGAGCCCTCAATATGGAAGCGGTAGATACGGCTCCTGTGGCAGACCGTCTTTTTTCTCGGTGGCACATGCAGCGCCTGAGCCTGTCCTATCTTGTATTGTCACGGTCCCATTATATATGAAATCACTACATAGCTGAGGCCCACTTTGTTAGTCTCACTGACTGCGGCGGCTGCTTTGCTGTGCGCGCCTTGGCAGCAAAAGCCTGAGATCCTATTCTGTAGGTATGTGCTCTTTGTGTCTGTTTGTGCTGATAATCCGCTTTGAAGCCGCTCAGAGGGGAGTATGGGAAAAAACGGCTTCATCTGGCACATTATGGCAACTGCTCATTAAGTGGAGGAGCGGACAGTTCAGGGAAATGCGCACGGTGGGGTATTTTACTCTAATTAAGATTTATATAGAGCATGCTCCGATAGATAGATAGATACAGATAGAGAGATAGATAGATAGAGACAGAGTGATAGATAGATACAGATAGAGAGATAGAAACAGATAGATAGATAGAGACAGAGTGATAGATAGATACAGATAGAGAGATAGAAACAGATAGATAGATAGATAGATAGAGACAGAGTGATAGATAGATAGATAGATAGATACAGATAGAGACAGAGTGATAGATAGATACAGATAGAGAGATAGATAGATAGAGACAGAGTGATAGATAGACAGACATATAGATAGATAGAGAGATAGATAGAGAGATAGAGACAGATAGATACAGAGTGATAGATAGATACAGATAGATAGATAGATAGATACAGAGTGACAATTAGATACAGATAGAGAGAGACAGAGTGATAGATAGACAGACATATAGATAGATAGAGAGATAGATAGAGAGATAGAGACAGAGTGATAGATAGATAGATAGAGAGAGAGAGATACAGACAGAGTGATGGATAGATAGAGGGATAGAGGGAAGGTTATGTTATCCCCGTTATTTTACCCCCGTTATCCCTCTTATGTTACCCCCATTAGGTTATCCCGTTATGTTACCCCCGTTATGTTACCCCCGTCATGTTACCTCCGTTAGGTTACCCCCGTTAGGTTATCCCCATTAGGTTATCCCGTCATGTTACCCCTGTTAGGTTATTTATATATAAAGCCCCCATAAATAAATAAATAAGCACTTTATCATTTTACAAATTGTATATACAGTTATTTTGTATTGCATTGCTCCATTTTGCTTTCTTGTCTGCTACTTTCTGTTACTCTCTCATTAAGTGTGTCAAGTAAACTAATGAGTTTCCCAGTAGCTCTTCTGAGACCACTCGCAGGCGCTCCCCATTGTGCAGACAGAAGCTTCCTGTGTATTCCATTGCAGCCTAATTGTATATAGAAATGAATAAAGTAGAGGCGTTATTATCTTCTTCCCATTCTGGATCACTACATTGTCGTGGTGCTGGGGCTTGTGTACTTCAATGAAGCTGTGAGCTGTACCATGTAGGGTCATCCAAGAATGGCAGGTCCTAGCAGAGAGGTCAGACAAATTGCAGTCCAGTGGAATAGGAACTGGCAACCCACTCCAGTATCTTTGTCATGAAAACCATATGGATGAGCACAACCAGAAATATAAAAAGCAAAAAGGTTCTCTGATTCTCAATAGTTCTCTATGTTCTACATCTGAACGTATGTCTTAAAGGACCCCTGTACTGCTCAGACCATAAATGTGTTTGTTTGATAATTGGTTAGCAAGTGAAAGCTGTTGGTGTTTTAGCCTTAATCAGTTGTGTATATGGGGCGTCCAGGGGATTATCCTGATGGGAGTATTTATCTGCCTCCTACCTGCAGTGGATAGGAAATAGTATTGCTACTGCAAATGTTTCCTGTTATTTGCCCGCCCATCGGCATGCCATACACCATGACTTTGTTGAATTTGTTCTTAGAGTTAGGTTTAGTGGTTATGTTTTAGGGTTAGGGTTGGGGTAGTGGTACTGTTTTACTACCCTAAACCCAAACCCTAAACCTAAAGCCTAAAGCTAAGAACAAATTCAACAAAGTTGGCAGTGCACAGTGGTGTGCCACCTGCTGGACACTGCATGCCGCTGCACTGGCAGTCAGATAACAGGAAATATTCACCACTGCTGCTAAGGATTCTGGTTAGTGACATGCTAATGAGACTCAAAACGTACCATCTTTTTTCCCCTGGCCAATCCGGTTAGGACTGTACCTCATTTGCATGGCTCGTCCCAGAATCCTTAGTGGCAGTTTACTGATAAGTTCTATGGTAGATGCAGGTCTCTTGGTCTGTTTTAGCCAGTTTTACCGTTCCCAGAATGATCTTGTAAGCATCGCCGAATCCGCGTTTGTCCTTCTCTCCTCCGTACTATATATATTACAAGTTATAACATTTTTATTGTCTCTTTCCTAATAAAGTCCGCTTTTGGTTACGATTTGCAATTTAAAACAAAATTGCTAATTTCTATTCCAAGCCCGAAGCGAGCGCCTTTTATTAATTAGCACGTACTAATCGCTCCTCGTTAGACGCTCTCAGGTGTGAGGTTCTCCAATGAATTTTCACAGATAAAAAGTTGTCAAAACTTTTGTCAGAAATAGAAACAAAAACTGAATCTGCAGCAAAGATGCGCGAGCGTCCTGGGAAACCTCCAGATGGAAGGTATGAGAAGGGTCCTGGGTTATGCGGAGTATCGGAGTGGAAAAATCCCCAAATAAACATTAATGAACTTACCCTAGATTTTGCATGATTTCTGGCAGTTGATTTTGAGAAGGAACGCCCCCGAATCCAAGATAAATTAGCATAAAGTTCATAAATCATTGTAGCCAATCAGAGGCAGCTATAAGAATGTGGCAGTGTGGGAATTAATTCTCTGCTGCAAAGCATTATGGGATTTGTAGTCTTTTCCTCCATCACATACCACCCAATCCTACCTTGCATGATACAACTGCTCTGGATCACTGCACTGGGCTGCTACTTGTTGAAAGGTTCGTACAGTAGACTCTCAGTGATCTGGCACCCACGGGGATTGGTAGATGCCGGATAAATGTAGTTTCTGGCTGCTTGAGAGTTACATATAAAAGAGTCCTAGATGAGCTGCACATCGGATACTCTGCTAAGTATATTTGTCAGTGAGGACTGTTCTTGCAGCAGCAGCAGCTTTCACTCCTCACTTACACACAGGTACGTTGGCCTGGAGGGTGCGGTGCTGACCCCAGGGAATGTAACGCCAACACTGCCCTGGCTCAGTCACTCATGCCCAGGGAAGGTAACCCCAACACTGCCCTGGCTCAGTCACTCATGCCCAGGGAAGGTAACCCCAACACCTCCCTGGCTCAGTCACTCATGCCCGGGGAATGTAACGCCAACACTGCCCTGGCTCTATAACTCATGCCCGGGGAATGTAACCCCAACACTGCCCTGGCTCAGTCACTCATGCCTGGGGAATGTAACCCCAACACTGCTCTGGCTCAGTCACTCATGCCCGGGGAATGTAACCCCAACACTGTCCTGGCTCAGTCACTCATGCCCACGGAATGTAACCCCAACACTGCCCTGGCTCAGTCACTCATGCCTGGTGAATGTAACCCCAACACTGCCCTGGCTCAGTCACTCATGCCCACGGAATGTAACGCCAACACTGCCCTGGCTCAGTCACTCATGCCCGGGGAATGTAACCCCAACACAGCCCTGGCTCAGTCACTCATGTCCGGGGAATGTAACGCCAACACTGCCCTGGCTCAGTCACTCATGTCCAGGGAATGTAACCCCAACACTGCCCGGGCTCAGTCACTCATGCCCGGGGAATGTAACCCCAACACTGCCCTGGCTCAGTCACTCATGCCCAGGGAATGTAACCCCAACACTGCTCTGGCTCAGTCACTCATGTCGGGGAATGTAACCCCAACACTGCCCTGGCTCAGTCACTCATGTCCAGGAAATGTAACCCCAACACTGCTCTGGCTCAGTCACTCATGTCGGGGAATGTAACCCCAACACTGCCCTGGCTCAGTCACTCATGCCCGGGGAATGTAACCACAACACTGCCCTGGCTCAGTCACTCATGTCCGGGGAATGTAACCCCAACCCTGCCCTGGCTCAGTCACTCATGTCCGGGGAATGTAACCCCAACACTGTCCTGGCTCAGTCACTCATGTCCGGGGAATGTAACCCCAACACTGTCCTGGCTCAGTCACTCATGTCCGGGGAATGTAACCCCAACACTGCCCTGGCTCAGTCACTCATGCCCGGGGAATGTAACCCCAACACTGCCCTGGCTCAGTCACTCATGCCCAGGGAATGTAACCCCAACACTGCCCTGGCTCAGTCACTCATGCCTGGGGAATGTAATCCCAACACTGCCCTGGCTCAGCCACTCATGCCCGGGGAATGTAACCCCAACCCTGCCCTGGCTCAGTCACTCATGTCCGGGGAATGTAACCCCAACCCTGCCCTGGCTCAGTCACTCATGTCCGGGGAATGTAACCCCAACACTGTCCTGGCTCAGTCACTCATGCCCGGGGAATGTAACCCCAACACTGCCCTGGCTCAGTCACTCATGCCCGGGGAATGTAACGCCAACACTGCCCTGGCTCAGTCACTCATGCCCAGGGAATGTAACGCCAACACTGCCCTGGCTCAGTCACTCATGCCCAGGGAATGTAACGCCAACACTGCCCTGGCTCAGTCACTCATGCCCAGGGAATGTAACCCCAACACTGCCCTGGCTCAGTCACTCATGTCCAGGGAATGTAACCCCAACACTGCCCTGGCTCAGTCACTCATGCCCGGGGAATGTAATCCCAACACTGCCCTGGCTCAGTCACTCATGCCCGGGGAATGTAACCCCAACCCTGCCCTGGCTCAGTCACTCATGCCCGGGGAATGTAACCCCAACACTGCCCTGGCTCAGTCACTCATGCCCGGGGAATGTAACCCCAACCCTGCCCTGGCTCAGTCACTCATGTCCGGGGAATGTAACCCCAACACTGTCCTGGCTCAGTCACTCATGCCCGGGGAATGTAACCCCAACACTGCCCTGGCTCAGTCACTCATGCCCGGGGAATGTAACGCCAACACTGCCCTGGCTCAGTCACTCATGCCCGGGGAATGTAACGCCAACACTGCCCTGGCTCAGTCACTCATGCCCAGGGAATGTAACCCCAACACTGCCCTGTCTCAGTCACTCATGCCCAGGGAATGTAACCCCAACACTGCCCTGGCTCAGTCACTCATGCCCAGGGAATGTAACCCCAACACTGCCCTGGCTCAGTCACTCATGCCCGGGGAATGTAACCCCAACACTGCCCTGGCTCTGTTACTCATGCCCGGGGAATGTACCCCAGCACTGCCCTGGCTCAGTCACTCATGCCCGGGGAATGTAACCCCAACACTGCCCTGGCTCAGTCATTCATGCCCGGGGGATGTAATCCCAACACTGCCCTGGCTCAGTCACTCATGCCGGGGGAATGTAACCCCAACACTGCCCTGGCTCAGTCACTCATGCCCGGGGAATGTAACCCCAACACTGCCCTGGCTCAGTCACTCATGCCCGGGGAATGTAACCCCAACACTGCCCTGGCTCAGTCACTCATGCCGGGGGAATGTAACCCCAACACTGCCCTGGCTCAGTCACTCATGCCCGGGGAATGTAACCCCAACACCGCCCGGGCTCAGTCACTCATGTCCGGGGAATGTAACCCCAACACTGCCCTGGCTCAGTCACTCATGCCTGGGGAATGTAATCCCAACACTGCCCTGGCTCAGTCACTCATGCCCGGGGAATGTAACCCCAACCCTGCCCTGGCTCAGTCACTCATGCCCGGGGAATGTAACCCCAACACTGCCCTGGCTCAGTCACTCATGCCCGGGGAATGTAACCCCAACCCTGCCCTGGCTCAGTCACTCATGCCCGGGGAATGTAACCCCAACACTGTCCTGGCTCAGTCACTCATGCCCGGGGAATGTAACCCCAACACTGCCCTGGCTCAGTCACTCATGCCCGGGGAATGTAACGCCAACACTGCCCTGGCTCAGTCACTCATGCCCGGGGAATGTAACGCCAACACTGCCCTGGCTCAGTCACTCATGCCCAGGGAATGTAACCCCAACACTGCCCTGGCTCAGTCACTCATGCCGGGGGAATGTAACCCCAACACTGCCCTGTCTCAGTCACTCATGCCCAGGGAATGTAACCCCAACACTGCCCTGGCTCAGTCACTCATGCCGGGGGAATGTAACCCCAACACTGCCCTGGCTCAGTCACTCATGCCCGGGGAATGTAACCCCAACACTGCCCTGGCTCAGTCACTCATGCCCGGGGAATGTAACCCCAACACTGCCCTGGCTCTGTCACTCATGCCCGGGGAATGTACCCCAGCACTGCCCTGGCTCAGTCACTCATGCCCGGGGAATGTAACCCCAACACTGCCCTGGCTCAGTCATTCATGCCCGGGGGATGTAATCCCAACACTGCCCTGGCTCAGTCACTCATGCCCGGGGAATGTAACCCCAACACTGCCCTGGCTCAGTCATTCATGCCCGGGGAATGTAACCCCAACACTGCCCTGGCTCAGTCACTCATGCCGGGGGAATGTAACCCCAACACTGCCCTGGCTCAGTCACTCATGCCCGGGGAATGTAACCCCAACACTGCCCTGGCTCTGTCACTCATGCCCGTCTCTTCCAGGTAACATTGTGTGGCAGAGGCATAGAGTGGATGATATCTAGTTGGCTGTAAACATTTTGTGACATGACAACCTGGCTCCTGGCATTTGTTGAGCCCTAATAATATAATACAGTATTACATTTTTTTTGGTTGCTTGAGAGATCTGGTTAAATGAGAGTCTACTGTATATCATAAAAAATCAGTACCCAAATGCAGTGTTTCTATTGGTAGGTACACTGTGCCTATGTAACCAACTCTGTATGTGTATATAATGACTCTGTGTAATGTGCGCGTCTGATATAAGGAGCGGGTGTTAGATTAGAGACCGGGAAACGCAGGGAAACGTCCAGATACCTTTAATGACTTATAGGCTATTTAAAGGGGCAATACTGGTAAAACAAGACTTGATCCTATAAGAGTTATTTCCATCACAATGAAATTCCTATTACCCCAATTATATAACATTAAACATTATTACTATTTCTATTATTTTCATCTACTTTTATTTAAGTGGCTGCCATGTTGGCTTATCTAATTTTTCCCATCCTTAATTTGGTGTCACTATGTGAGGTAGGCTGTGAATCTGCATATTGCATCTTCTAGTGCACGCAGCACACTTAGTTGCTTCGGACTGGTTGTAGAGAATGTGATAAATATTCTAGTGCAAGAGCCAGCACCACATGCCGACTTGGACCAATAGGGCAACCATTCAGAGCTTGTGACCTGCATATTACTCTGAGAGAGGAGGGAGGGAGGCCAACATGGCAGCCTCCTAGAGTCAAGCAGAGAGAAGTAAAAAGTAATAGCAATTGAAAACTAAAAATTTGGATTTACCATGTTGGATACAGTTTATTTTCTTACCACTTCAGTATAAAACCGCCACCTTCCAGTAATGTAGATGTCTTTAGATGTTTCTCTTGAAAGAAACTCTAAAGATTGCTTTTGAAAAAAGTAAGACTTGTTTCTGGAGTGGGTACAGCAGCCATATTTGTTTCCGGTAATGCTTACGGAGTGGTTACAGCACCCATATTTGTTTCCGGTAATGTTGGTGGAGTGGGTGCAGAACCCATATTTGTTTCCGGTAATGTTTGTGGAGTGGGGGCAGCACCCATATTTGATTCTGGTAGTGTTTGCGGAGTGGGTGCAGCACCCATATTTGATTCTGGTAATGTTGGTGGAGTGGGTGCAGCACCCATATTTGTTTCCGGTAATGTTTGTGAAGTGGATGCAGCATACATATTTGTTTCCGGTAATGTTTGCAAAGTGGATGCAGCAGCCATATTTGTTTCCGGTAATGTTTGTGAAGTGGATGCAGCATACATATTTGTTTCCCGTAATGTTTGTGAAGTGGGTGCAGCACCCATATTTGTTTCCGGTAATGTTTGTGGAGTGGGTGTAGCACCCATATTTGTTTCCGGTAATGTTTGCAGAGTGGGTGCAGCACCCATATTTGATTCTGGCAGTGTTTGTGCAGTGGGTGCCTTAGTCATATTTGTTAGGGGGCACAGTAATTTTTGGATGTGTAGTAATGTGCAGCTGGAATTCAGTGTCAGACATTTTAATATTACATTATAAGGTGATTTCTGTAAGAAATTTTAATGGACATATTTAAATAAATAATTATTTTTGATATCTGCACATATTTTGATACTTTTAGTTGTCTGATGTCCTTTAGGTTTGGGCATAACGTCTAAAAATCAATGTATATAAAGTGTATTTTATATTAAGACATTCTTTCACTCTTCTTCCTCCTACAGTCGGCCATGGACAGAGCGAGGGGGACCGGATGACCGTGTCCGATTTCCAGGTTTATGTACGGGACAGCCTGCAGCATGTGGATCTTATGAAGAAGGAGCATCCCAACTTGCCAGTGTTTGTCTGTGGACACTCCATGGTAAGATGGCAGTAAATGGCATTAGAGTGCAAGCCCTATGGCAAGTGATCAAGAAGATATCCAGGCCATACAGGGTTACTATAAGATTAAGCCCTATTTGTATATTGCATTTTAAAGGGTTCTGTAGAAATTAAAATGTAGTTGCTCGTTATTAAAAATCTTGAATGGAAATGTTAGATAATTGAGCTTGAAAGTTGTAAGCAGAATCTTCTTCTCTACTAGTAACTTTCAATAGGATGATTAATGAGATCACACAGGCATGTCCAGAGGGCCACATCAGCACAATGACAGAGGCTCTCTCTTCCTTATTTTCCCCTGTATATGTATGTGTGTTTGTGCTATTCAGTCGTGTCTGACTCTAAGTGACCTCATGGACCGCAACACACCATGCTGGTCCATTTGGTATTCATGTCAGAGATACTGGAGTGTGGGTTGCCAGTTCCCTCTCCAGTGGGCCACAGCATACAGCTCCTAGTATTCCTAGTTTTGAATCGAATACAGGTCGCAGAGGTGAAAGCACCAAATCCTAACCACTGGACCACCAGGGAACCCTATATATATAATATAGTTACATAGTAATTGAGGTTGAAAAAATACTTTTAGCCCATTAAGTTCAACCTTTTAAGTTCTCCTCTGATCTGCAATATGCTGATTAGTTGTTAAATCCAAAGGAAGTAACAGAAAAAAGTGAAACTTAGCCAATTGTCTCAAAAGGGGGGAAAAATAATTCCTTCCTGGCCCCAGATACTGGCGATCGGATTCCTCCCTGGATCAATACTCCCTCTCTAATTAACCAGGATAACCCTGAATACCCTTTATGTCTGAAAGTTATCTATTGAATCCTCTGACACCACCTCCTTTGGTATAGAATTCCACAGATTAACCCTTACTGTGAAGAGCCATTGGCGAATCATTATATATAATGATTGTCTCGTGAGGGTCTGTACATGAGGACCCCCTGATGCCGTCTCATTGCTGTTTTATTTGCAGGGAGGCGCCATATCCATCTTGATGGCCAGTGAAAGACCCTCGGACTTCTCCGGCTTGATCTTGATATCCCCCTTGGTTTTGCCAAATCCAGAATCAGCGACCTCCTTCAAGGTGAGTGTCTGCTCTCAAGGGCACTGGATACCAATGTATTAGCAGTTTTTGCCCGACATAACCCGATTAACGCTCTGCTTCGTTATAACGCTGTTGGGAAGCGCGCGGCAGCGCGTGGTCAGATTGGTCCTATGTACATAAATACGAGTTTGTATTTCTCTGTACGACGCACAGTATTTATATATATATATATATATATATATATATATTGTATTACGCAAGTTAATAAAAATATACAGTAACTTCAAATTTAAATTAAAGTTATTCTTGGTCGCGCGCTCCCCGTATGTTATTGTGACCCTGTGTAACGCTGCTTCTCGTAGTGCTCGGTCGTCCTGGAGCCAATCTCCAGCGTTAAAGGGGTACATACACCTGTAATTATAGGACATGGCAGCAGACGCAGCTTGGGCGATATTTGTACAATTTCCATTGACCACTAAAAGTACATATTTTTATTAGCTTCATGTTTTTAATCTTTTCATCTATTTATTTACTTTCTTAAAACCTTTGCAGTGGCCGTTTGCCTTTTCCGCTCTCAAGCTCTCTATTCATTCTCTCTTTGTAGGTGTTTGCCGCTAAAATACTGAATCACGTTCTCCCAAACTTGTCCCTCGGCTCCATCGATCCAAACTTTGTATCTCGAAACAAGAAAGAGGTGAGGACATCGCGCTATATATATATACACTAGCGACTTGCCCGTCAAAATGGCGGCGCAATAACATTTTGAAGCCTTGGGAATGCTGTGTGACACACAATGTAAAGCTTTTTGTACTGTGAGGACCCTTGGCGCTCATTGCAAGCCTCTTGTCTATTCTTGCTCCTCTGAATACCTCTAAAGAGAGATATATAATTATCTATATTTACTTAATCAATAATTAATTTATTAGTTCTTGAGTAAATTAATATAATTTACTTCTTTGTAATTAATATATTCAGCAATAGCCTGAAGAGCTAACAATCTGTTTGTATTTTCCGGCACCATACAATGTACAGTGAGTGTTGTAATGAATGTCCCAACTTTGCAATAGAAATATGCTGCGTGCGCGAGGGAAAACCGTTAGTGTAGATGTGTTACGCGCCATTGTAGATTCATAATGTTATTAATGCGTTACGCGGCTCGCGAGCATTTTCCGTTATTTGTAATAGTGCATTTTTTAGTTCATTTGTTGCTGTGTGAAAGTCCAGGGTCGTGTAGCCTCGTTTTCGTTTTTAACAGCGGCCATTTTTTTTCTCGCTTAGACGATTTTCATATGTTGAAAGTGGTCGAAATTGGCTTAAATTCGCGTTCCTAACTCCCAGACGTCCTGGCTGTTCCCCCGTGCTGTGGGTGATGTTTTTGTTGTATTTATTTTAATTTTCTTTGTGTTTTTTGGATGTTTGCGCTTCGTCCGTTAACCTCGTATTTTTGCTATCTCGTATTTTTTTTTTCAAAGTCCCACGTTTGTCATGAGCTTGAAGGCTAATGCGATTGTGCTTTTACGAAGTGTTTTGTGGCTAAGTCCTGCGTGTTTAATTGCCTTCACTGCTCGCCTTGCTCTCATCGCCTAAGTGCTACGGGTTAACTGCTCGCCTCGCTTCGTGAGTCTTGCAGCGATGAGCTCTTTCAGCGTTCATCGCCTAAGTGCTACGTGTTAACGGCTCGCCTCCCTTTGCGAGGCTCGCAAGTGATGAACTCGTACACACCACGCAAAGCGTGACGACGTCTCGCAGTTTGACAACTATTATATGTGATCTATACTACATGATACATTGTCTTTAGGGAGGTAAACGCTCCCAGTTCCCATGTAATTCTATGTAACCTGCGCTACTCGCCAATATCCCTCTGTATCACACAGGAATACCCCGTTTAGCGCTGTGCATTCGTTCCTGCATGCACGAGCGCTGGGTGAATCAGCGCTATCTGACCACCACCTGCTAACTTGCAACCTCACCTCATCTTCCGCTCACCGCCCTTCTTCAATCCTGCCACCAGAACACGCAGAAACCTGCAAGCACTCAACCCACAGCAATTGTCAAATGTACTAAAACCCCTTCTCAGCCCCCTCACCACCCTTGCCTGCCCTGACATCGCCACTTCACAATACAACACTACTCTAACTTCCACCCTTGACTCTCATGCCCCCATAATCACAAGCAAATGCCCTCGCTCTCACCCACAACCATGGCACTCTACATAAACATGCTATCTACAGAGATACTCACGCACTGCAGAACGACTATGGAGGAAATCTCGCACTTCAGCAGACTTTCTCCACTACAAGTTTACCTTGCGCTCCTACTTGTCTGCCCTCAATCTTGCCAAACAACACTACTTCTCATCACTAATATCAAACCTGTCATCCAACCCTAAACGTTGCTACATTTAACACCCTCCTCTGCCCACCCCCACCTCCTGCCCCTTCCTGTCTAACTGCCGATGACTTTGCCAGCCACTTTAAAACTAAAATTGAAACTATCCGAAATGAGCTCTCCTCCCAGCTTGGCCCTATCCCACCATCCTTTCCACAAGCCGACAACACCCAACATTTACCCTTCCCCAATCCCTCCTCCACTATGGATTCCTTTGACCCTGTTACCGAGGATGAAGTATCTACTTTACTATCAACCTCTCACCTTACCACATGCCCACATGATCCTATTCCTTCACAGCTAATTCCTCCCCTATCCACCCCACTTATCCCAGCTCTCACACATCTATTCAACCTCTCCCTAAACACTGGCAGGTTTCCATCCTCCTTAAAACATGCCGTAATTACACCCATTCTCAAGAAGCCCTCATCTGACCCAGCTTCTGCCTCCAACTACCGCCCTATCTCACTACTTCCCCTGGCTTCTAAACTGCTTGAGCGGCTTGTTTACAATCGCCTCACTCAATTTATTTCTTCCAATTCCCTTCTTGACCCCTTCCAATCTGGCTTCCGGGCCCAACACTCAACAGAAACAGCCCTCACAAAAGTCACCAATGACTTGCTAACCGCCAAATCAAAGGGTCACTTCTCCATGCTAATTCTCCTGGACCTCTCTGCTGCCTTCGACACAGTTGACCACCCTCTTCTAATCCAAACTCTCCGCTCATTTGGCATCCAGGGCACAGCTCTTTTATGGTTCACATCCTATCTAAAAGATCGTACATTTAGCGTCTCCTTCTCTGGCACCTCTTCTTCACCTCTCCCTCTGTCTGTTGGCGTTCCCCAAGGTTCTGTCCTAGGCCCCCTCCTCTTCTCTATCTACACCTCCTCCCTTGGCACCCTCATAAAATCCTTTGGATTTCAGTATCATCTCTATGCAGATGATACTCAAATCTACCTCTCTGCACCTGATCTATCCCCCTCTCTTTTAGCTCAAGTTTCCAACTGCCTCTCTAGCATATCCTCCTGGATGTCCCCCCGTCAACTCAAACTCAACATGTCTAAGACTGAACTCCTAATCTTTCCACCCTCTACTACAGCTTCCACTCCTCAAATATCTCTCACTGTTGACAACACCATCATCACCCCCACCTCCCAGGCCCGTTGTCTTGGGGTTCTACTGGATCCGCCCTCTCTTTTATTCCTCACATCCAATCAATAACAAAATCATGTCAGTTTCACCTAAAAAACATCTCCAAAATTCGTCATTATCTTACACAAGACACAGCTAAAATTCTAATTCACTCTCTCATCATATCTCGACTCGACTACTGCAATTCCCTTCTTGCTGGCCTCCCCATCTCTCGTCTGTCCCCCCTCCAATCCATAATGAACGCCTCCGCTAGACTCATCTTCAATACCAAACGCTCAGTGTCTGCAGCTCCTCTCTGTCAATCACTCCACTGGCTTCCCATAGCTTCCCGAATCACATTTAAAATCATGACCCTAACATATAAAGCCCTCAACAACAGTGCACCCCCTTATATCTCTGCTCTTGTCTCAAAATACTCTCCCAACCGGCCCCTTCGTTCTGCTAACGACCTTCTTCCTCCTCTCTCATCACCTCCTCTCACTCCCGTCTTCAGGACTTTTCTCGTGCAGCCGCTACTATCTGGAACTCCTTGCCTCGCTCCATTAGATTAACTTCCTGCCTCAAAACCTTTAAAAAATTACTAAAAACACATCTGTTTAAAAAATCTTATCACCTTCAGCCTTTATAATTACAACTGCACACTCCACAGCTTAAAAACACTCCCACCCACAATCTACAGTACAGCTCACAGACCCCTCCAATTGATTAAACAAATTGCATTCACGTTGCCATTTTGTATTTGTCAACCTCTTGTATCACACCTAAACCCTTAGATTGTAAGTTTGCGAGTTTCATTTGTGTGTCCGTGTCTTGGAAACAAGCACTATGTACATTTGATTTTATGCTCAAAAACAGGGCCCTCCATTCTTTAAGGTGTTAAGTTTGTTTTTTGCCATGTACTAACCACCTGTAAAGCGCTAGGGAATATGTTGGCGCGATATAAATAAAGATAATAATAATAATAACAAGATACAAGATGTGCCTGGTGTGCTGCGGTCCATAGGGTCACAGAGAGTTAGGCATGACTGAACTACCATACAATAACATAATTTGGCAGGAAAATGTCATAAAGTTTGTATTGATTAGAATACGTCTCCTGACAAGCCGTCCCCAAACGACCTGCTAAAATAAAGATAATAAAGAATGCGCTTATGGTCGTTGCTTAATTAACCTCTAATGTTGTTCGTTTGCACAAACACGTGAGGGTTTTCCTACCGGGGTCTTTTAAGATCCTTTCACCAGGTGATAATCACTTGGCTAAATGTGTTTGCTCTGCAGTCCGTGGTATCCATAAGATGTGTCTCTTATCTTACGTAGCCGTGACAGTCATGGGGGGGGGGGGGGTAGCTGGACTCATATTATCTCTGAGACACTGAGACTGGTACCACAGAACGTCTCAAGTGGGATAAACTAATGATGGCTGAGACGTGGCCCATGTAGCACTGGCATGAGGGGTAGTGATGGCTGAGATGTGGCACGTGTAGCATTTGCATGAGGAATAATGATGGTTGAGATGTGGCACATGTGGCATTGGCATGAGGGGTAATGATGGCTGAGACGTGGCACACGTAGCATTTGCATGAGGAATAATGATGGTTGAGATGTGGCACGTGTAGCATTGGCATGAGGGGTAATGATGGCTGAGACGTGGCACATGTAGCATCGGCATGAGGAGTAATGATGGCTGAGACGGGGCACGTGTAGCATCGGCATGAGGGGTAATGATGGCTGAGAAGTGGCATGTTTAGCATTGGCATGAGGGGTAATGATGGCTGAGACGTGGCACATGTGGCATTGGCATGAGGGGTAATGATGGCTGAGACGTGGCACATGTGGCATTGGCATGAGGGGTAATGATGGCTGAGACGTGGCACATGTGGCATTGGCATGAGGGGTAATGATGGCTGAGACGTGGCACGTGTAGCATTGGCATGAGGGGTAATGATGGCTGAGACGTGGCACATGTGGCATTGGCATGAGGGGTAATGATGGCTGAGACGTGGCACGTGTAGCATTGGCATGAGGGGTAATGATGGCTGAGACGTGGCACATGTAGCATTGGCATGAGGGGTAATGATGGCTGAGACGTGGCACATGTAGCATTGGCATGAGGGGTAATGATGGCTGAGACGTGGCACGTGTTGCATTGGCATGAGGGGTAATGATGGCTGAGACGTGGCACATGTGGCATTGGCATGAGGGGTAATGATGGCTGAGACGTGGCACGTGTAGCATTGACATGAGGGGTAATGATGGCTGAGACGTGGCCCATGTAGCACTGGCATGAGGGGTAGTGATGGCTGAGATGTGGCACGTGTAGCATTTGCATGAGGAATAATGATGGTTGAGATGTGGCACATGTGGCATTGGCATGAGGGGTAATGATGGCTGAGACGTGGCACACGTAGCATTTGCATGAGGAATAATGATGGTTGAGATGTGGCACGTGTAGCATTGGCATGAGGGGTAATGATGGCTGAGACGTGGCACATGTAGCATCGGCATGAGGAGTAATGATGGCTGAGACGGGGCACGTGTAGCATCGGCATGAGGGGTAATGATGGCTGAGAAGTGGCACGTTTAGCATTGGCATGAGGGGTAATGATGGCTGAGACGTGGCACATGTGGCATTGGCATGAGGGGTAATGATGGCTGAGACGTGGCACATGTGGCATTGGCATGAGGGGTAATGATGGCTGAGACGTGGCACATGTGGCATTGGCATGAGGGGTAATGATGGCTGAGACGTGGCACGTGTAGCATTGGCATGAGGGGTAATGATGGCTGAGACGTGGCACATGTGGCATTGGCATGAGGGGTAATGATGGCTGAGACGTGGCACGTGTAGCATTGGCATGAGGGGTAATGATGGCTGAGACGTGGCACATGTAGCATTGGCATGAGGGGTAATGATGGCTGAGACGTGGCACATGTAGCATTGGCATGAGGGGTAATGATGACTGAGACGTGGCACGTGTTGCATTGGCATGAGGGGTAATGATGGCTGAGACGTGGCACATGTGGCATTGGCATGAGGGGTAATGATGGCTGAGACGTGGCACGTGTAGCATTGACATGAGGGGTAATGATGGCTGAGACGTGGCACGTGTAGCATTGACATGAGGGGTAATGATGGCTGAGACGTGGCACATGTGGCATTGGCATGAGGGGTAATGATGGCTGAGACGTGGCACATGTAGCATTGGCATGAGGGGTAATGATGGCTGAGACGTGGCATTGGCATGAGGGATATTGATGGCTGAGATGTGGCATTGGCATGAGGGGTAATGATGGCTGAGACGTGGCACGTGTAGCATTGGCATGAGGGGTAATGATGGCTGAGACGTGGCACGTGTAGCATTGGCATGAGGGGTAATGATGGCTGAGACGTGGCACATGTAGCATTGGCATGAGGGGTAATGATGGCTGAGACGTGGCATTGGCATGAGGGATATTGATGGCTGAGATGTGGCATTGGCATGAGGGGTAATGATGGCTGAGACAAGGCACATGTGGCATTGGCATGAGGGGCAGAGGAGCTGTTCTGCTCCAGTTGGCAGAGCGCGTGGTTACAGCCACCAGATTCCTAAGTTATAAATCATTTATGTCACAGACTTCAGTACAAAGAGCATGGGAAGTGTCTTCTGAGGTCACATTCCAAGACTCGCCGCCTTTCTTGACTCCCTTACAGCAGAAATAGACTTTATTTACCTCTGTGCTTCCTGCTAGTAGCGCCCTAAAGACAAATAAACATAGGACGGCTCTGGCCCTTTAATTACCATATAATGTTTACACTTAAAAAAGGCAGAAAATATTATATCCTCTAATTCGTTACCGTTTATTTGTATATTCTACAATGTTAGTTTCTGCTGATCACATTCCTGAGTGAGGGGAGGTTTTGAATGAACCGAAAACTTCAGTCTGTGCAAAAGGGAATGTGGCATCTAAAACTGTCAGTGTTTTCAATATGATTAATGGAAAGCTCATTGGTTTACAAATACTTACCCTTCTAGAAAGTAGCAGACAGAATTAGCTGAGAAAAGAAAATTTAAACCTACAGTAAAATGAATTTACTCCTACCTTACTTTTACCTTTATCAGGCTTAGTAGATAAAAGTTGACCAAATTGCCAAGTAGTGTGTGAGCTTCGGTTATAAGGTTACACGGGAAAGCGAATCTTATCTGCATCTACCATTATTTTGGTAATGGCTCACATTAGGGGTCCCGCACCTGGCTATCCCGGGTCTAAAAGATAAGACTTAAGAGGAAAGACGGCATGACTTGGTATGTGGGGGAGGGGGGATATAATAGAAACCTTCAAATATGTCTAAGGATCTAATAATGTTTAGAATCTGCTGAAATAAGAGGAATCCATATTAGATGGTGTAGGATTTATGGGTAATATGGGAGCGTTACAGCAAGGATAATAATAATAAGTGGGACATCCAATGGACATTAAAGGGATTCAAGCGTAAGGGTATCCTGGTGTGTATTTAATCCGAGCTTTTTAAGTAGATAGAACGAGCAGATCAGATGGGCCTTTTGGGTTTAACTTTGTAGAATAACAACTTGTTTAACCTTTTTAATAAATCACTTAAAGAAGTGATTTCAGGAGAGCTTAGACATTGAAAACGCCTCACCCGGTCACTGATTGTGATCCAGGCAAGGAACCCATCTTATGTCTAAAAATATATATGTAACCCAAGAAACTCTAAATGGCCCCATGGATCTCTTTCCTTTCTTCTCTAACATGGCCCCATGGATGTCTTCCCTTCTACTCTAACATGGCCCCATGGATCTCTTCCCTTCTACTCTAACATGGCCCCATGGATGTCTTACCTTCTACTCTAAAATGGCCCCATGGATCTCTTCCCTTCTACTCTAACATGGCCCCATGGATGTCTTCCCATCTACTATAACATGGCCACATGGATCTCTTCCCATCTACTCTAACATGGACCCATGGATCTCTTCCCTTCTACTCCTACATGGCCCCATGGATGTCTTCCCTTCTACTGTAACATGTCCCCATGGATGTCTTCCCTTCTACTCTAACATGTCCCCATGGATGTCTTCCCTTCTACTCTAACATGGCCCCATGGATCTCTTCCCTTTTACTCTAACATGGCCCCATGGCTCTCTTCCCTTTTACTCTAACATGGCCCCATGGATCTCTTCCCTTCCACTCTAACATGGCCCCATGGATCTCCTTCCTTCTACTCTAACATGGCCCCATGGATCTCTTCCCTTCTACTCTAACATGGCCCCATGGATCTTTTTCCTTTCTTCTCTAACATGGCCCCATGGGTCTCTCCCCTTCTACTCTAACATGGCCCCATGGATGTCTTCCCTTCTACTCTAACATGTCCCCATGGATGTCTTCCCATCTACTCTAACATGTCCCCATTGATGTCTTCCCTTCTATTCTAACATGGCCCCATGGATCTCTCCCTTCTACTCTAACATGGCCCCATGGATCTCTTCCCTTCTACTCTAAAATGGCCCCATGGATCTCTTCCCTTCTACTCTAAAATGGCCCCATGGATGTCTTACCTTTTACTCTAAAATGGCCCCATGGATCTCTTCCTTTCTACTCTAAAATGGCCCCATGGATCTCTTCCTTTCTACTCTAAAATGGCCCCATGGATCTCTTTCCTTTCTTCTCTAACATGGCCCCATGGATGTCTTCCCTTCTACTCTTACATGGCCCCATGGATGTCTTCCCTTCTACTCTTACATGGCCCCATGGATCTCTTCCCTTCTACTCTTACATGGCCCCATGGATCTCTTCCCTTCTACTCTAACATGGCCCCATGGATGTCTTCCCATCTACTATAACATGGCCCCATGGATCTCTTCCCTTCTACTCTAACATGGCCCCATGGATCTCTTCCCTTCTACTCTAACATGGCCCCATGGATCTCTTCCCTTCTACTCTAACATGGCCCCATGGATCTCTTCCCTTCTACTCTAACATGGCCCCATGGATCTCTTCCCTTCTACTCTAACATGGCCCCATGGATCTCTTCCCTTCTACTCTAACATGGCCCCATGGATCTCTTCCCTTCTACTCTAACATGGCCCCATGGATCTCTTCCCTTCTACTCTAACATGGCCCCATGGATCTCTTCCCTTCTACTCTAACATGGCCCCATGGATGTCTTCCCATCTACTCTAACATGTCCCCATGGATGTCTTCCCTTTTACTCTAACATGGCCCCATGGATCTCTCCCTTCTACTCTAACATGGCCCCATGGATCTCTTCCCTTCTACTCTTACATGGCCCCATGGACCCCACCTCATAACCTCTCTCCTGAGCACAGGATGCCCCAAAGCTTTTGTGGGAATTTTCTCAAGAAATAAAATGGCTGCCCAAATTCACATAAACACAACTTGGGTAACTCCAAGTGACACCACAAAGGTCCACGTCTGGTAATAATTACTATTAGTTGTTCTTTCTTTTTTTTGTGAAAACAACTCAACTGAAAATTTATAGACTTTAAGCATAAATTACATGGAAACGTGGACACCCCCCCCCCCCTACAATGACATCATCTCACATCAGGGGGTGTGGGTGATAAAATAGCGTGCCTGGGCTAATAAATATTAATAGTCACAGAGACTTTTAACTGGTCTTATTATTATGTCTATATATTATCTCGTTTATCTGCCACGTCCACTCATGTTTTCAATAACAACCAATTACTTATTTTTTCTGTGTATTTTTGTGTCACTTTAAGATAGAAAGGCATTGCGAGGTCACAGCGTCCACATCCCCCCCACCCCCACCATTGTTCCCTTGACACAAGATCCGTTTGCCACCATGTTTCCATGGGTGGATTCACACGACCTCTCTTACAATCTGTCATTAGTGACAGGATGTGGGTTACAGTCGGGTCAGCAGCTAAAAGGACACGGAGATCCGACCGGTCAGCAGGTCTTGTAATTACAATGTGTTTTTGCATAGACACTGAGTGGGTTGATGCCTAAAAACTTACAATGTACAAAATAGTCTTTTAAAGAACTTCAGTGGAAAATTTGCAAAATGCTGTTAGAATGTAGAAAACGCAGCCTTCCATTATTACATGTTTTTATCTTTCCTGTTTTGTCCCCGCCACCGCAGTGGTATGCAGCTGCCAGTGGCAGCAACAAGACTGTTCAATTTCTTCTTATAGTGAGGGCTACAGTTAGGATTTAGGGGTAGTGTTAAGGTCAGGGTTCAGGTAGTGGCAGATGATAAGCCTTACATAGTAAAATAATGGTGCTCGTACTTTGTAAAACGTATCATCTGCTACTACCCTAACCCTAAACCTGAACCCAAATCTCTAACTCTAAGAACAAAGTCTTGGCGCGCCACCTGCTGGTCACTGAACGCCTCTGCTGGTGGGTAGAAAGCAGGAAAGGTCCTATTTTTTACTATTTTAGTTTCTGCGGATTGACTTCCTGAGGTGTTTAGGAGGCTTTGAATACTGAGGAAGTTTCTATATGCACAGTGGGAATGTTTCTGCTAAAACTGGCACACAGTTTCTGTTAGTGCATAGAAAAGCTAGAACTGCAGAGTCTCTTTTTTGTTTTATTCTAGAATTTCTGCTACATCTGCGCAATCTAATAATAGGTTGGACTGCTCTTTATTATAGGTTGAATCCTATACCACGGATCCCCTGGTTTACCACGGAGGAATGAAAGTGTCCTTTGGAGTCCAATTACTAAATGCCACATCGAGAGTGGAGAAAGCCCTCCCACACTTTAAATTGCCCCTTCTGCTGTTTCACGGCACCGCAGACAAACTCTGTGACATCAGAGGCTCCCATGTAATGATGGACACAGCGCCCAGCGAGGACAAGACGCTAAAGGTAACCAAAACACTGTGACATCACTTCCTGTATGGCACAACCAGACCAAAGATCACTTCCTGTGTAGAACTATACATCACTTCCTGTGCAGGGCAATACATCACTTCCTGTGCAGGGCAATACATCACTTCCTGTGCAGGGCAATACATCACTTCCTGTGCAGGGCAATGCATCACTTCCTGTGTGAGCCCAGAAACAAGAATGTGCTTATCACAGCAGTCTATACAACAAAACAAACAGAAATAATTAATCCACTAGTGACTCCCCCTCTCCACCTGAGCGCCACTCCTTATAGAATATTCAGACACAAAAGTCAGTTAAGTTGTCCCATATATCAATAATAGCTAAAAAATCCTGTATCCCAAAAAGTCCAGCGGACACCAAATGAGGCCTCCTGTAGTGGTCCCGTAATCTCCAAGTCCTCTGGAAAGTCTAATTTGTCCAATCAGGTGTGGGGCAGCTTCTCGGAAGACGCTCTGGTCATATCAGAGTTCAAATACTAAATAGCACCAAAAAAGAATAGAAAAGAGTGCACACCCCTTCCTAGTGTAATTTATTTTAAAACAAATTCACAATGTATAAAAATCACAAATGAACACTCCCTACACTAAGAGGTATTTCAGCGTATAATCACTCCTCGTCCAGTAGTCCTTGTGCATGTAGGGACAAAATACAGCGGCGCAGTTCATAAAAAATATATACAAAAATATACACAATAGCTAGCTGAAAAATATAAAATAAGAAATTGCTAATACAATCAAAGCATACGCGTTTCACCTGTCCTCCCCAGGCTTCCTCATGGTAAAATAAATAAATACTTCAATATTGCAAGCATCTCCAATGTTTGGCTCAGTGACAAAATTCCAAGTTAAAATAACAGCTTCCACAAACACGGAGGAGTAACTGGCAAACCAGCCAAGTTGTATTACTTTTACTTCCCTGAGATCTATCTTTAACACAAAAGAAAGAGAGGTTTAGGTGGGCTTGTTATTTGGACAGTCCAGCTGGACACATGGACACGCAGGCACGTGTGCACTCACCATCTGATTCATTTCTTTGCATGAAGACGTCTGCTGGAAAATTGCAGGGAAGCCAAGTAAACACTTCCTTTGTTAATATTAATACTTTATATTGTACACAAACTTCCCCAAATATTATTGTTGGCTTTGGATATTTTTATACAGTGGATATCCCCTTCCTTCCCGAGATTCACCAAAAGATGCACTTAGTGTCTCCCCCCGCCTCTCAAACACAACCGGTTTCGTCTAGTTTGGTAAATTTTTCTTTAACTAATATGTTGGTTTTTTTTGCCTGTAGGTTTTTGAAAATGGATTTCATGCTTTACATAAGGAGTTGCCGGAAGTCAGCACTTCTGTCTTTCAGAACATTGAAAGTTGGCTCCTTCAGAGATTAGAAAGCACAGGAGAAGCCTCGGCAACCATCGAACAACAAGCAAAGAGCACTTAGGATTACCCATTTGCTGCCACTTGAGCCGTCATCCAACCAAGGTTTCATCCAACTGAACCTGCTTTTAACCAAGGCCCCACCAGAGGCTTCACCCATCCTAACCTGCTTCTAACGAAGGCCCCACAAAGAGTAACCATCAGTGCAAATTACGTAAAACACAGCTCAGCCTCCAACCAGCAGAGGATCTTCCTCCACCCATCGGAGGTCTATCCTCCATGGATCTGATCTGTTTCTAATCATGGCCCCACAAAGCTCAGCCTTCACCCAAATGAAGTGCCATATACAGTAGCTCAGCCTCTACCTGAGATTCCACCCAAATGAAGCTTCATCCAGCTCGAGCGTGTCTCGGCTAAGGTCCCACTTAACTCAGTCTCCACCATACTATTGCTTCATTAAGCTTAACTTCTACCCAACTGTGGTTCCACCTAACTCAATCTCCACTTAACTGAGGTGCTTAGCCTCCATCCAACTTCACCTAAGTATGGGTTCCTTCCTTCATTTCTCCCTTCCTTTTAGGTTGATGGCTTTACGTCTAACACTGAGATATCTCAATGCAAAAAACACTGATAGAAAGGCTTAACCCATCTGTAGCTCAGCCTCTACCAACTGAGGCTCCACATTCACAGTGAGGTTCTAGCTAAGCATTTTCTCAATATTTTGTCCTCCAAATTGAAGATCTCCTTAATTCTATATACTTCAGTTGAGCCTCCAACAGCTCAGTGGGGATCTGGTTCCAACAACTTTCCCACTTAATCCAACCAAAAACCCCAAGAACATACTCCTTGCTGTATAGTAACCCGTGAATATGAAGACGCCTCACTATACATTCCAATGTTAAGGCATTTAGAGAAAGCACAAGGAAAAGCACAACGTGATGCACCCACGGGAGCGAATATGCTCAGCTGTGGCGGATGCACAAGGGGATACGTCCAAGTTGGGCATTACAGTTGTCAGCAATAATATTGCAAATTCCGTCCATCTTCCTTTGGCTGAGCACGGAGGACGAATCTCCGCAGTCTTCAGATTTCAGGACATTTAGAAGCTGAACCTCACATTAATATCTAGGAAACACAAAGCAATAGGAAATCACTCTTTAATCCACAGACCCTCCCCAATCAAGTGTTTTTTTTTATAAACTTACAATAATAGTGGAAAAAAAGTGATTTAAAAAAAATGAAGACGTCACCCGACAAAATCTTTGTAAATATTCTCTATTTTACTGTTTTAAAATTTTTATTACAAACAATATATAAATAATTGTATTTAATATGGTAATATATTTACTGCTCGGCTATTTTCAAGCAGTGGTGGTGGGGTAGTTTTTTAGCATTTTTCTTAAAATCTATAGATTATTTTAACTTGTGGCCTTTTGCCTGGTAGTGTTTGATCTTATTATTGCAATAGATCACTCATCTCATTGGTTAGTACCATTTGTATGTGAAATACGAAATGAAGGTAACCCAACACCTGGGTGTTCATTGTTCTGTGAAAATGGTGGATTGGGGGGATTTCTAATGTAGGAACGATGACGTAGTGGCCAGGATTCACTAACATTCACATTCCCTGCTATGGTCATGCAAAATAAGACTTAAATGACCACTGCGGTACTCGAACAGAGTTGCATTTGTTTATTTTGTAACTGATTAGCAATACAATTAGTATTTGAATAAAATACATTGAACATAACTTTTAAAACTTACATTTGAACATTTTTATTTTAGGACCTAGCAGATATGCTTTGTCTGCCCCATATTAGATGTTCTGGGGGTGGTAGGGGGTCTGCCAGGGGCTGCCCTAAGTTTTTTTATGGCCAATCTAGGTTTGCCAGCAGTGGATATCACAGGCAAGGAGGTAGATAAAGACTGTTATCAGGGCAGCCTCCTGGGCAGATTCTCTCCCTGCCCCAGAGAAGTAAATCTTCCTAAACATTTTAAACACTAAAGTTCAAATGTAAGTTTATGCTGATTTTTTTTTTTCTTCAAATATTTTTTTTTTTTAGTTATTAAGTAAATAAATGGAACCCTATGGTATGAGCACTACGGCGGCCCTTTAAGCAAACCTTGAAATGAATCTCAGAAGTAGCAGAGTGAACCTCGGCCAGTTCTATTAAGCTAACGATACCTCGTCTCGATGTGATGCTGATCTACTTCCTCCCTATACTCCAGAGGGGGGGGGGGGGACGGTGTAATCTTGGCTCAGTTTGGTTTTATATCCCCCTAGCAGGTGAAAATATGAATAGATTGATCTATTTACATGATGGAAACCTCTAAATATTGTAGGGGTTTACATGGGACATATAGGTCAAGGGGTCAAAGTCACTCTTAGATAAGCCCCTTAGAGTAGTGCCGGGATCGGTAATGTTAGACAACCGCTCTGGATTAGCAAAGACATCAGTAGGCAACAGACATTACCAATATGTAAGCCATGGGCATTAGCCGACTCTGCTAGTGTCTGAAGGCTGCCATGATGGTCGTGTTTCCTTTTGAAAGCACAAGGAGGCACGCAAGACACGATTTTGTGTATATAATAATAAATAGAAGAACAAAGCCGCTCAGTCTCCAAGCCAAACGGAAGTGTAGAAGACACAAGATGGCAGCCTTCAGGCTCTAGCAGTGTCTACAAGATTGTTGCTAAAGTATTTTCTGCCCGTGGCTTTCCCAGCTGCTAATGTTCATTTATTACAAATTATGCTTATGAAGTTTTTCCCAATCTTTTGTGATTCTTTAAATGACTCTCATCGTTAACCTTTTATGTGATTTTTCAAAATATTTGAAGTTAATGAAGTAGAGAAGATGCTGGTTTTGGACACTTTCCGTCTTAATTGCTTTATACCAAGTTTGTGCTTATTATAGGTTCCAGGGGCCATAGTGCAGAAGAGAAAGTGCTGAGGGGAAGTATATTGTAGTACATTGAGTGCATCCCTGGATAGACTGGTTTATATGGTGGCGCTCGGTCAATGAGGATTATAGTGTGGTTGTGACTTGCCCATAGTGTGGCGAGGGGGGTAATATGCCACGTGATACAGGAAGAAACACAATAACTCTGCAAATGTATATCTGACGGCAGAATGAAATGATCCCTCTAATATATAATGATACCTACTCTAAAGAAGCTGCATGTGCTGCAGCGCCACTGACCCTCATGGAAGATATATCTGCTGCAGCGCCCCTGTCCCTCATGGAAGATATATATCCTGAAGCTCCAATATCCTAGAGGAGGTTGCAGAAGTTGCAGCTCAATATCCTAGAGGAGGTTGCAGATGTTGCACCTCCAATATCCTAGAGACGGTTGCAGATGTTGCAGCTCCAATATCCTAGAGAAGGTTGCAGATGTTGCAGCTCCAATATCCTAGAGGAGGCTGCAGATGTTGCAGCTCCAATATCATGGGAGGTTGCAGATGTTGGAGCTCCAATATCCTAGAGGAGGTTGCAGATGTTGCACCTCCAATATCCTAGAGAAGGTTGCAGATGTTGCAGCTCCAATACCCTAGAGGAGGCTGCAGATGTTGCACCTCCAATATCCTAGAGAAGGTTGCAGATGTTGCAGCTCAATATCCTAGAGGAGGTTGCATATGTTGCAGCTCAATATCCTAGAGGAGGCTGCATATGTTGGAGCTCCAATATCCTAGAGGAGGTTGCAGATGTTGCACCTCCAATATCCTAGAGAAGGTTGCAGATGTTGCAGCTCCAATACCCTAGAGGAGGCTGCAGATGTTGCACCTCCAATATCCTAGAGAAGGTTGCAGATGTTGCACCTCCAATATCCTAGAGAAGGTTGCATATGTTGCAGCTCAATATCCTAGAGGAGGCTGCATATGTTGGAGCTCCAATATCCTAGAGGAGGTTGCAGATGTTGCACCTCCAATATCCTAGAGGAGGTTGCAGATGTTGCACCTCTAATATCCTAGAGAAGGTTGCAGATGTTGCAGCTCAATATCCTAGAGGAGGTTGCAGATGTTGCACCTCCAATATCCTAGAGAAAGCTGCAGATGTTGCAGCTCCAATACCCTATAGGAGGCTGCAGATGTTGCACCTCCAATATCTTAGAGGAGGTTTCATATGTTGGAGCTCCAATATCCTAGAGGAGGCTGCAGATGTTGCACCTCCAATACCCTAGAGAAGGTCGTATATATTGCAGCTCCAATATCCTAGAGAAGGAGGCTGCAGATGTTGCAGCCCCAATATCCTAGAGGAGGTTGCATATGTTGCAGCTCAATATCCTAGAGGAGGTTACATATGTTGGAGCTCCAATATCCTAGAGGAGGCTGCAGATGTTGCACCTCCAATATCCTAGAGAAGGTTGCATATGTTGCAGCTCAATATCCTAGAGGAGGTTGCATATGTTGCAGCTCCAATATCCTAGAGGAGGTTGCAGATGTTGCACCTCCAATATCCGAGAGAAGGTTGCAGATGTTGCAGCTCCAATATCCTAGAGAAGGTTGCAGATGTTGCACCTCCAATATCCGAGAGAAGGTTGCAGATGTTGCAGCTCCAATATCCTAGAGGAGGTTGCAGATGTTGCAGCTCCAATATCCTAGAGAAGGTTGCAGATGTTGCAGCTCCAATATCCTAGAGGAGGTTGCATATGTTGCAACTCCAATATCCTAGAGGAGGTTGCATATATTGGAGCTCCAATATCCTAGAGGAGGCTGCATATGTTGCACCTCCAATACCCTAGAGAAGGTCGTATATATTGCAGCTCCAATATCCTAGAGGAGGTTTGCAGATGTTGCAGCTCCAATATCCTAGAGGAGGCTGCAGATGTTGCAGCTCCAATATCCTAGAGAAGGTTGCAGATGTTGCAGCTCCAATATCCTAGAGGAGGCTGCAGATGTTGCAGCTCCAATATCCTAGAGGAGGCTGCAGATGTTGCAGCTCCAATATCCTAGAGGAGGCTGCAGATGTTGCAGCCCCAATATCCTAGAGAAGGTTGCAGATGTTGCAGCCCCAATATCCTAGAGAAGGTTGCAGATGTTGCAGCTCCAAAATCCTAGAGGAGGCTGCAGATGTTAAAGCTCCAATATCCTAGAGGAGGCTGCAGATGTTGGAGCTCCAATAGTCTAGAGGAGGCTGCAGATGTTAAAGCTCCAATATCCTAGAGAAGGTTGCAGATGTTGGAGCTCCAATATCCTAGAGAAGGTTGCAGATGTTGCAGCTCCAAAATCCTAGAGGAGGCTGCAGATGTTAAAGCTCCAATATCCTAGAGGAGGCTGCAGATGTTGGAGCTCCAATAGTCTAGAGGAGGCTGCAGATGTTAAAGCTCCAATATCCTAGAGAAGGTTGCAGATGTTGGAGCTCCAATATCCTAGAGAAGGTTGCAGATGTTGCAGCTCCAAAATCCTAGAGGAGGCTGCAGATGTTAAAGCTCCAATATCCTAGAGGAGGCTGCAGATGTTAAAGCTCCAATATCCTAGAGGAGGCTGCAGATGTTGGAGCTCCAATAGTCTAGAGGAGGGTGCGGATGTTAAAGCTCCAATATCCTAGAGGAGGTTGCATATGTTAGAGCTCCAATATCCTAGAGGCTGCATATGTTGCAGCTCCAATACCCTAGAGAAGGTCGTATATATTGCAGCTCCAATAGTCTAGAGGAGGCTGCAGATGCTTCATCTCTACTCTCCCCAATAAAGCTTTCTTATCCTACGCTGCATGACGATCTGTAAATAGCAACTACCAAGCACTTTGTATTAAAGCGGCACATTATACATATAGGTTTTTATACTAATAATATGGAAGCACTGAGGGCATCTTGTCCTTTTATATTAGAACTCTGACTGTTAGAGCCTCGTCCTTCCTATGTTACCTCGTGTTGTGTGATGCTGCCACACGTCTCTGAGTATATGTGAAATCATACAACAACATGGCGGCTGTACTGATGGAGCTCGCGCTCTAAGCTGTGACGTCTCTTCCAGGTTTGTGAACATTCCAGTTTTATTCGTATATGTTCATGGGGCCCTTATGCTGTCTGACCTGGGGCCAATATGTTCCCCTTAGATCTGATCTCCAAGCACCTGGCAGCAACGTGATAGGGTCACCCAGTGCCCTGGATAGGGTCACCCACTGCCCTGGGTAGGGTCACCCAGTGCCCTGGATAGGGTCACCCACTGCCCGGTCATCTCCTTGTATTTGGCTTTCAGTGCACATGGAACTTGTATTAAACGAGCAGTTACAATAAACGTATTTCCCATGCGCTACGGAATATGTTGGCGCGTTACAAATAAAGGATAATAATAAAGTCCGATTTTTTTTTTACATTTAAGGACCTTCTCCTGGCAAGTTTGGGTGTTTTAAGGTCAGCCAATCACAGTCATCCTATTAAATGTGTTGTTTATGACATTTATTCCAACTTCTCTTTCTGGGAGGGGAACGCATTTCAATAAATCACTTTACGCTTCTCTTGATTGGCTGCGCTCCCAGGTATTGTCAGGGGGAAGTCTTTTGAGAATTCGAAAACTGGTTTAATACAAGGATTAAAAATAAATGTTTCCATGAAAAAAACTCCTTGTCTCCTTAAAGCACAAGTGCTGCTCCAAGATGGAGTCACTTCGGTCTAATTGTCCTCTTCACTCGTCTTGTCCTCTGCTTATCTGGCCAAAACAATATGGCAGATAATGACAAGGAGGAACACATTCTGTAACAGAAATACGTATATTTCCAATAAAGCAGATGTCATGGCCTCATTGCTGGAAATAACGAAATAAACATGGCGCCCAATACCTCCATACAACTTCTCCCCCTGAAAAACTTCTTGTTTATTTCAAAATTACTGCATTTTAGGCCTCACTCCCAACGACCAATAGGAAATTGCCATGTCATCAAAGTGCAACATGACCACTTCCTGTATGAGGAGGCCATGTTTAGTTCTACATTTATTGTAATGAGGAATCTTCCTATTTCTCAAAGATCCAGCGTCAGCTGCGCAATCCCCTCGCCAAATAATCCCATTTCCAGAGAAAGTCCGGCTTGATTATTTAAATCACTGTGTAAATAATAATGCACATCGTTTATAAAGGAGAATTATTAAAACTATTAATTGTGTCCTCATCCTTTTCTAAATCCCTGGTTTTGTACTTTGTACCTTTCTGACTTTATATGGCGCTCGCACTGAATACCTTGCGTGATTTCGCCATCACGAATCTATCACGCGTTCGTGTAATGTATCTTTCCAGCGGCAAATTGTAGGACTGCCAAAGGAATGTAACATGTTACTAATAAACAAAATGTTTTCCAAATATGGTCTCTGTCTTGTCTCGTGTGAATGGAGAGGAGATATTAATAAAAGTATCATTTAAATAATAGGACATTATCATTTCCTGGTAATAATAATATAATAATCATGTAGCATAACGGAAGCCATAATATCGCAAATATATAAAGTTATAAAATATGACTAATTCCCTCTGATCACCTCAGTAAGCTGTGAATCTCCATATTGCAGCGTTTAGTGCATGACCATGTAGACCAATAGGAAGTCACTGACCATGCAGTGTGCTGTAGACCCTTCGATATGGAGAATCACAGCCAGTGACATGCTCTGACAGGTGGGGGCAATGTAAAAATGGTAACCCCTAGAGGGGAGCAGAGGGGCGAATACAATCCATAATGGCTGCGTTCATTCAGAAGGAGATTACATTGTTATTATTTTTTGACACAAACAGGTTGAACGAGTCAATTTGATAATTTATGTTTTCACGCACATTGTAAATGAATCCAACACGCCTGGAATAAGAATAAGAGGATGAATTGAACAAAACTGTTTTTTGGTAGATATAATTGACTAAAACAGCCCGTTGGTCTTATCTATTTTTCCATTTTAAAATGCAGAGTATAAGTCGCCAGATCACTAGTACTGAGGCTCTGTGCAGAGAGGATAATGTTATTATCTGTTACTAGCGACTCGCCCACACATTGCGAGCCCCCCCTACTTTACGGTCCTCGCGATGAGCACTCATGGTGGGCCTCTCCTCACACCCGTGTGTCTCTTTTCCCCCTCTCCCTCCCCTGTGTCTTTTTCCCCCTCTCTCCCTCTCCTGTGTCTCTTTGCCCCCTCTCCCTCCCCTGTGTCTCTATGCCCTTTCCCCCCCACTCCTTCCCTTGTGTCTCTTTCCCCCCTCTCGCTTCCCTGTGTCTCTTCCCCCTCTCTCCCGTGTGTCTCTTCCCCCTCTACTTCCTCCCATGTGTCTCTATGCACTGCTCTCCCCCATCTCCCCCCCACTCCTTCCCTTGTGTCTCTTTCCACCCTCTCCCTCCCCTGTGTCTCTTCCCCCTCTCTCCCCTGTGTCTCTTCACCCCTCTACTCCCTCCCCTGTGTCTCTATGCCCTGCTCTCCCCCCCACTCCTTCCCTTTTGTCTCTTTCCACCCTCTCCCTCCCCTGTGTCTCTTCCCCCTCTCTCCCCTGTGTCTCTTCACCCCTCTACTCCCTCCCCTGTGTCTCTATGCCCTGCTCTCCCCCCATCTCCCCCCCCCACTCCTTCCCTTGTGTCTCTTTCCACCCTCTCCCTTCCCTGTGTCACTATGCCCTGCTCCCCCCACTCCTTCCCTTGTGTCTCTTTCCACCCTCTCCCTTCCCTGTGTCACTATGCCCTGCTCCCCCCCCACTCCTTCCCTTGTGTCTCTTTCCACCCTCTCCCTTCCCTGTGTCACTATGCCCTGCTCCCCCCCACTCCTTCCCTTGTGTCTCTTTCTACACTCTCCCTCCCCTGTGTCTTTCTCCCCCCTCTTCCTACTCTGTGCTCCTTTTGGCATTTACGGGTGTTAAACCATTTGCGGGCTTGGGGAAATCGATCTATTTCCCCAAGGCCGAAATGCTCTTCCATGTTACGGGTTTGAAACAAAATTACGTCTTTACGGACACCATTTTTTCTGAGACCTCCCAAAACCGCTGATTAAATAGCACCCCCCTCTATGTTGCGTTGCGAGCCTCTCTCCTCTCTCTCTCTTCCTCTATCTCTCTGTACTATCTCTCTCTTTCTGTTTGTCCTGTCTCTCTGTGTCCTGTCTCTCTCTCCTCTCTGTACTGTCTCTCTATCTCTGTCCCCTCTCTCTCTCTCCATCTCTCTCTATGTCCTGTCTCACTCTTTCTGTACTGTCTCTCTATCTGTCCTTTCTGCTCTTGCTCTCTCTATGCCCTTTCTCTCTCTCTCTGTCCTATCTCTCTCTCTCTCTCTGCTCTCTCTTAATGTCCTGTCTCTCTCTCTGTCCTCTCTGTACTGTCACTCTACCTCTGTCCTGTGTCTCTCTGCTTTCTCTCTCTCTGTGTCCTGTCTCTCTCTCTCTGTGTCCTGTCTCTCTCTGTGTCCTGTCTCTCTCTCTGTCCTGTCTCTCTCTCTGTACTGTCACTCTACCTCTGTCCTCTCTCTCTCTGTGTCCTGTGTCTCTCTGCTTTCTCTCTCTCTCTCTCTGTGTCCTGTCTCTCTCTCACTCTCTGTCCTGTCTCTCTCTCTGTCCCGTCTCTCTCTCTGTCCTGTCTCTCTCTCTCTGTCCTCTCTCTCTGTCCTGTGTCTCTCTGCTTTCTCTCTCTATGTCCTGTCTCTCTGCTTTCTCTCTCTCTGTCCTATCTGTCTCTCTGCTTTCTCTCTCTATGTCCTGTGTCTCTCTGCTTTCTCTCTCTCTGTCCTATCTCTCTCTCTGTCCCTCTCACTCTCTCTGTGTCCTGTCCCTCTCTCTGTCCTCTATCTCTTTATCCTCTCTCTTTCTCTCTCTGCCCTGTCTCTCTCTCTGTGTCCTGTCTCTCTCTCGCTGTGTCCTGTCTCTCTCTCTGTCCTGTCTCTCTCTCTCTGTCCTGTCTCTCTCTCTGTGTCCTGTCTCTCTCTCTCTGTCCTGTCTCTCTCTCTCTGTCCTGTCTCTCTCTCTGTGTCCTGTCTCTCTCTCTATCCTGTCTCTCTCTCTGTGTCCTGTCTCTCTCTATGTCCTGTCACTTTTGCGGCGCTTCCCAGCGGATATTTCCCATGTTTTTTTTACTGTTATTCGGCAGTATGAGACATGGGTAGTATGAAGCCCCTCCCTGAGAGCATGGCTTTATATCACACCTGTGAAACATGGCATCCTGAATGAGAGCAAAAGGGAGAATATGGGGAGGTTCCAAAAGTTGAGAATCTGTTACTCTGGAGGCTTCTTAGAAGAAACTGAAATGAACATTTTATATGAAAATTACAATGAGGTAGATAAAATTAATTTAAGTCAATTAGTTAAAATATTTGGATCTTTCCTGTAAGCTGACCTCCAGCAGTGGTGGTCATCGGCCAGTAGTCATCACGGTCAACATACATTTTGGTTGATTTTCTTTGGTTAGGGGTTGGGGTTAGATTTAGGGGTTGGGGTTAGGTTTAGGGTTAGGAGTTAGATTTAGAGGTTAGGGTTAGATTTAGGGTTACGGTAAGATTTCAGGGTTGGGGTTAGATTTCGGGTTAGGGGTTGTGGTTAGATTTAGGGGTTAGGGTTAGATTTAGGGTTACGGTAAGATTTCAGGGTTGGGGTTAGATTTCGGGTTAGGGGTTGTGGTTAGATTTAGGGGTTAGATTTAGGGTTAGGGGTTGTGGTTAGATTTAGGGGTTAGGGTTAGATTTAGGGGTTTGGGTTAGATTTAGGGTTAGGGGTTGTGGTTAGATTTAGGGGTTAGATTTAGGGTTAGGGGTTGTGGTTAGATTTAGGGGTTGGGGTTAGATTTAGGGGTTAGATTTAGGGGATAGGGTTAGATTTAGGGGTTTGGGTTAGATTTAGGGTTAGGGGTTGTGGTTAGATTTAGGGGTTTGGGTTAGATTTAGGGGTTTGGGTTAGATTTAGGGTTAGGGGTTGTGGTTAGATTTAGAGGTTAGGGTTAGATTTAGGGTTACGGTAAGATTTCGGGGTTCGGGTTAGATTTCGGGTTAGGGGTTGTGGTTAGATTTAGGGGTTAGGGTTAGATTTAGGAGTTTGGGTTAGATTTAGGGGTTAGATTTAGGGTTAGGGGTTGTGGTTAGATTTAGGGGTTGCGTTTAGATTTAGGGGTTAGGGTTAGATTTAGGGTTAGGGGTTGTGGTTAGATTTAGGGGTTGGGGTTAGATTTAGGGCTTAGGGTAAGATTTAGGGTTAGGGGTTGTGGTTAGGTTTAGGGGTTGGGGTTAGATTTAGGGGTTAGGGTTAGATTTAGGGGTTAGATTTATGGTTAGGGGTTGTGGTTAGATTTAGGGGTTGGGTTTAGAATTAGGGGTTAGGGTTAGATTTAGGGGTTAGATTTTGGGTTAGGGGTTGTGGTTAGACTTAGGGGTTAGGGTTAGATTTAGGGGTTTGGGTAAGATTTAGTGTTAGGGGTTGTAGTTAGATTTAGGGGTTGGGTTAGATTTAGGGGTTAGGGTTAGATTTAGGGGTTAGGGTTAGATTTAGGGTTAGGGGTTGTGGTTAGATTTAGGGGTTGGGTTTAGAATTAGGGGTTAGGGTTAGATTTAGGGGTTAGATTTCGGTTTAGGGGTTGTGGTTAGATTTAGGGGTTAGGGTTAGATTTAGGGGTTTGGGTAAGATTTAGGGTTAGGGGTTGTAGTTAGATTTAGGGGTTGGGTTAGATTTAGGGGTTAGGGTTAGATTTAGGGGTTAGGGTTAGATTTAGGGTTAGGGGTTGTGGTTAGATTTAGGGGTTAGGGTTAGATTTAGGGGCAAGGGTAGTGGCAGATCATAACTTACAAGAAATTCACTAAAATCACAGCTGCGACACCTAGTGGCAGATTGCTTCCATTACTTGAGGTCACCAAACAGGAAAGATCCAAATATTTATATAAAATAAAAACACAATTGCCTAAATTAAACAATATCTATACTCAAATGTAATTCCTCTGACATAATGCACATAATGGTGGAGCTACTTTTGGTGCAGCAGGTGCAGTGCACCAGGTCCCACAACTTGGACTGGGCCCTCTGCTACTGGCAGCTACCCGGAGTAAGGGAGGAAGGCAGATCATTGTCAGATCTCAAAGGAATTGGGAGAAGGAACCTGAAGCCAATAGACTGTCAGTCTGTTGGCTTATGCAAAGTAAGTTATTTAAAATGTACTAAATATATTAGAATAATAATAACACTGCAAATAATTAAAAGATTTTTAAAAACACAATATAAGCCCAGAAAATTGCTGTAAAAGAGCTTAAAGAAGGAAAACTATATATTGTTTTGTTCAAGGACTAGAATAGCCCATACTTACAGTATACTCCTCTGTAGATCAAATAATAGAGCCTTGGTACGTGATTATGCTGCAGCGCACGCCGCCATTTTGTTTTCCACTGATCAATTTGAGGAGACTGAACGCTGAAATGGAAATGTGGCAACTAAAATGCCAGTACTGGAAAGCTCATTGGTGATCAAGGACATGCCCTCCGGAGACAGTGGCAGAAAAAAGCAGCTCAGTAAAGAACTTTGAGTCTGACAGGATGTAACTGGTGTGGGGAGGGGTGGGGGTAGGTGTCAAATTAATGTATATCCAATAATCAAACAAATCCTGCTCATCTTTCACTCTTCCCTCCTTCTGTTGTCTTCCACTGATGGATAAAAAAACACACCTTCGGCATGAGACAAAGCAAGACAAGATGGAATATTCTCGTGTTTAGCAGGTGTGATTCTGCGTTTTCTGTCCATCGCGGCTCTTAATATGTTTCATACGTCACAAACAAGTGCGCTAACACAGCCCCGTTACTGGCGGTCTATACCATGTACCTGTGACCCTATGGGGTCTCTATAATAATTATATGGCCATTTTGGGGTTAATATTTCCCATTCCACCAATGATATGACTCATTTTGCTGCGTCGTGCAGCTCTTTTGAAATTCAGAATCCATTTTGTTTTCCTTCTAATCATCGTTCCCTTCTCTGCTCGGGGCTGTCTCAGCGTTTTCTCTTTTCTCTCCGTGACCCCCCCTCCCCCCCCCCCCGGCAGCCCCCACCCTCCATCTTCATTCAGGATTTGCAGCTGGGACACCGGCTCCCTGCGCTGTGCATCCAGGCGCAAGTGATTGGCTGCACAATGGGCCCACACCGCCGCGCTCAGCACCGTCATGTTACCAGGACTCTGACTGCGCTCTATAGCGATACTGAGTGGGCTGCGGAACAAAAGCCACAAGGACCATTTTGCCTTTAATTGACTAAAATAAAGTAATTTATTCAAACCTGAGGAGAGAAAATAACAAGAAAACATCGGAAATGCCAATTATATTTACTATTTATTTAAAGCGGCCGCTCTACCCGTCCCGATCTGGGGCCCGGCTGGTTACCTTCCATGGCTCCTGGTGACACCACATGTGACACACCATATTTCATCTAGTTTTGCACTGATTTGAACATTGGATACATTCATCAATAACCTATCTATAACGAAAGAGGCATGTTTAAAGTGCCAGGCTCTCCTCATCCCTACTTGTCCTTGAGGACCAGAAGATAAGGTCTCAGGAACCGATACCAGTCCTAGGATCAGCTGATGAAAACCATCGATTTTTGGAGGAAACAATCGACAAGACTCTAGTTGTGTCATCTGCTAACTTAAAGTGTTGGCTTGCCTGTAGCTTGAGAGGGAGGATTAACCTGTTGAGCATTAATCTTCTATGTAAAATGGCTGTCTTTCAATAAAACCAAATCTAATCTTTAGGAACAAAAATAAAAAATAGTTTGGTAAAAAGATCTCTGTAAAAAAGAGTCTCCAGGATCATTCTCTGGTTGCCCCCAACTGGTGGCTCCATGAGAGGAAGTGGATCATCGGAGAAAGATTCCTGATAATGGAACCATTGAATTGCTGATCAGGAGAATGAGAATCACGTAGCAGGAAAGAATCACTGGTGAGAAACCATTACACGTAGGCAATGTCTTCTGATATGGGCACAACTCAAATGGCGCATCAACTCGTCATCATCACAATTTCTTGCTGTTGAGAAGGGGTACCACACACCACTCTTCCAACTGAAGTTGGGGAGCACAGGATCAACTCCAATGGCTTATCTGCAAGATTGCCACACCACATAATATCCTCGGAAAGGGCAGTTGTGTCCACCAGCTCTTCCTGGGGGATGAGCACCATCTATGAATAGGAGTAGCTCCAGTGGGAGTACTGGGTTACCTGTCAGTGTCTACATAACCTCCACCATGACCTGCCACTAATGGCACCAGGATTGCCACTAGGGACATTTAGCTTCAATCATGTTGTCTCCCATGGCTTGTGCTAACTGAAATTGTGGAGAATGGGCGCCATTTATATAATGTTTCATACTCAGTAGCTGCCGCTTTAAGAATGTGAGTACTGATTGCCTCACTTCCCAAATTGTGACATTGGGGGGATCCCACTGCACCCCATTTAAAATATGGGGTAACTTTGGCTGCCTTACCTTCCAACTGCCCCTGTGGTGCATCGGTGAAGACTATACAACGTCCCAAAAATGCAAACACCCCTATGTAGAGTGAGAGATGGAAACTGTTGCTGGGCAGTGCCAGCTCCCACCTGGGTAATGGACTTGGAACAAGAACTTTAAAAGCATCACCTGTCCACGATTCTAGTATATGCAGTAGTATGGGCATGTCTGTCTTTTTAGAGGTTTAGGACGTTCCTTTGAAAATATTGAATTTATAATGAGATGAGGACCAACCTTATCTACCTGCTTAGCCAAGGAGAAGGAACCTTGGATAAATAAGGTTTCTTCTCACTTCCATTTAAACCCTGCAGAAAGGATTGTAGGCACTATAGTTGTCAAACAATAAGATTTAATTTGTTTATTTATTAGTTGGTGTGAAAATCCCAAAAAGGGGGTCTATTTAGCTACAGATAATCCCTGACTTTGACCACAGGAATTCCCCTCTAAATAGGCAATCTTCGTTGAAGGAATGGGCTGCTCAGTATCCGGCTATGGGATCAGGAACATGTACATTTGCTTTAGCTCATGAAAATAATAAACGCCTTCCCGTTAAATGAAACACACCATCCTCTATGCGTTCCAAGTAACAACAACCTTTATTTCTTACAGCAATTTATATCTCACATTTTTTATGTGGGTGGGAGGACCTATTCAAAATCCCCTCCCCGATCAGGATCATCCAGTAAGAGAACGGCAGCTGAGGGGTATGGGCAGACATGGGTGATTAGAGCCAATCAGGGACGGATGGATATGGGGCCTTAAGGGAAATCAGTACCCTGCCATGGCCACAAGATGTCACTACTGGGCACACGTGTAACTGTCCACAGCTCAGCAGTGATTAGACAAATTTCTGCGCAATTAGAGTTTCCTGGCCAGAGAACAGACCGTCTCAAGTGATCTTCACAACCACTCCCCCCCCCCGCGACTCAGCGAAGAGGAGGTAATCTTCCCGGATTGCCCCTGATGAGCGGACTGATCACTGGTCCTCTTGTCGGGACAGCCCTTTGGCGCTCTGGTTGGCACTTCCACATCTGTGTTTAATTACAAAGTCCTGTGCCTGGAGCGCAAGACTCGACCGCAGCAGCCTCCCATTGTCTCCAGCTACTCGATAAAGCCAGCACAGCGGGTTGTGGTCTGTGACCACCGTAAAAAGACGTCCTGTGGTAACTTGATAGAGCAACTCTTGGTCCCAAATAAACTGTTCCCCTTCCTTCGCTCGTGTTAGCCTTCTGCTGAACCCCCTATAAGGTGCTATCATCCTGTAACTCCCTCTTAAACTCCTCTACGCTGGCCTAAGTAACCCCAGTTCCGCAAGCAGGTAATGGACTTATCCCAGTTGGATGAGTGGGTGAGAGGTCCGCAGGCAGCGGTTCTGGATCCTTTACAAGCTGGGCAGCGACTTGGGCATGGGTCACAATGTGCACGTAGAGACACTCCATTAGCCCCAGATCATTGCTCAGTAACACATCCGCGGGCAACCCCAACATCACTCCTACTTCCCGGAGACCCTGGCCGGTACCCCAATCAATCTGTACCCGAGCCACAGGGATGGAATCCAGTTTCTTGGGTAGCAAAGCCGACGAGCTAATAAAGTCTGGATAGATAACCGTGATGGCGACCCCAGTGTCTCTAAAATCTTCCACAACCTGTCCATCCACGACAATCGGTTGTAGATGCCACCTGCGGTTGTCCCCTCTGGGGAGCTGTACACTGTTTGGACACTGTTAATGGACGCAAATTCAGTTAATCCATCAAAATAGTCATGGTACTGTTCAGGGCCCTCATGCTCATATAATGGGTCCTCCCAGTTCCCTAAATAATAAACTGTCCGGCTTGGGCCTGGACCAGACTGACGGGGGGTATGGGGGCAATCCCTCCTCAGATGCCCTATCCAATTACAGACAAAACATTGAGGTTCAATGCGTCCCTCCTAGGTCACCGGTCGTGGTGGACCCTGTACCAGGGCGTGCCGGGCCCCGAGATTCTTGCCTGGCCACTGAGGCTCTGGGAGGGGCCGGGGCCTAATTCCGCCGGGGTATGACTGCTGGTGGGGCAGGGTTGGGAAGAAGTGGCCCCTCTATATTTGTTGAGCTGCTTTGATATGCCAACCGTGTATCCACTCGCCTCTCCTGGTACTGATCCGCCTGGTGGGCCGCCTCCTCAGCGGAAGTGGTCTTCTGGTCTAGGATCCACTCTTGTATTGAGTCTGGGATCCGATAATGCAACTGTTCCATCAACATTAGGTGCGTAGCATCTTCCAGGCTGTAGACAGCCTCACCCCTCAACCAGCTTTCACAGGCGTGCCTCATCTTCCACATTAGATCCACATGAGTTTCCCTCGTCGACTCAAATTGGTGTCAAATTGCCTACGGTAGGTCTAAGGCGTGATCGCATATAGGTCGAGGAGTACTTGCCGGACCTTGTAGTAGTCCTCCGCCTGCTCCAGGGGAATAGTCCGATAGGCACTGCTGGCTTTGCCGCTAAGCCGACCAACAAGGAGCTTGACCCACTTGGCTTGGTGTAGCTCGCACTGCTGCTCAAAGACCTGAAGGTAGCCATCAATACCTTCTCTGTCTTCATCAAAGTACCTCAAGCTTTTGTAGACTGTTTTGAGGGAGGGTGATAGAGTGTTCATTGCCCCACAGGCTGAATTGTGAGCAGGAGTCTCGAAAGATCTCCCATTCCGCTTACTCTGAATTTCCTAGGAAATGTCTTTCATCATTTGATCAATTCGTTCATCGGATGGTCTAGTGGCAAAGAGGGCTATGCGCTTTTCGCACCTTCTGGTAATCTCATCATTCACTGCCGGTTGCCCAGTTGTGAGTTGTCCAGATCGGATGGTATCATCTGCAGAACAGTCTAGGTCCTCTGGTTGGCCTAACTGCTGGCCAGGTTCCTCTACCCTTCTCAGCTCCTGGATCGTGGCAGCACGGGTTGCCAGATATTTTGCCATCCTTGCTACAGGTTCTTGCACCGAGCTCCCACTGACTCCCACCAATCTGGGGCGGATGGATATGGGGGTTTGGCTTGTTCTCCCCAAGGTGGGTCCAGGGGAGGTACTTCCCAGTGGAGGGAACCAATTTGCAACCCCCACAAAGGAAAATCAGTACCTTGCCATGGCCACAAGATGTCACTACTGGGCACATGTGTAACTGTCCCCTGCTCAGCAGTTATAAGACAAATGGCCGCGCAATTATAGAGTCTCCTGGCCAGAACAGACCGTCCCAAGTGAACTTCACAGTTGGTTAGCAATAAAATTAATATTTGCCAAAAATAAATCAGATGTAGCTTTTAATACTTACATTTAAACTTAGTATTGTAACTTCCAGCTAATGTACTACTCCCCACCGACAGCTCGGTATCCAGAGGGTGAAAGAGTAACTGCCCAGAAGGAAAGGAGCTAGATAAGGACTGCAACCAGGACAGCCTCCTCTATCATCCTGAACACCCAATAAGGGGTGGAGAAAAGCAGATGCTGAAGTGTAAAACGCTAAACTTCAAATGTAAGTTTAAAAATATATTTGGTTTTACTTATTTTATTGCTACCCAGTGAAACAGATTGAAGCAAAGAATGCCCCTAGAGGTGGGTTTAATTAAAGAGGCTGGAAGATTTCTTAGAAGAAAGAAAGAGTTAACTCCAGGCAGTGATCAGAGGCTAATTAAAGCCTACCTGTGGATTGCCTTTAAGACAACAGCAGAGAGATGGGTGCAATTAGGCAATTAGGCTCTGTTTGGCCTAGCAGAGTGAGGCCAGTGAGAGTGAAGGCCTCAGTCTGAAGCAAGCTAAGAAGGACGCTTGTAGTTATCTCCAGTGAGAGGAATGCAGTATATTTTACTTTGTCTGCTGGAAGCCGAAATTGTACCAGGCTGAGAGGAGCCTGAAAGTTTACAGTCTGGAGTAAAAAGGCTGTTTGGTTTGGACTGCTGCAGTTTGCACAGCTCAGAGAGCAAACTGCGAAGTCTGCAACTGCTGGAGCTACAGAGAAAGAGGATTTGTGCCACAAAGAGATTGCTGCAAGGATTTTGCCACAGCAGTATTTACAGAGGACCCTGATTGGTGCTATCCCAGCGATTGGAGCAGAGGATCCATTACAGCTGAGAAACTGAATGTAAAGGTACCATTGCAGAGTCTGATAACCCCAGGAAGAAGGCAGTAGCCTAACTGCAAACTGGACAGAGTCCCTCAAAAGAAGTTTAAGGGTCCCTGGCGGTTGGAGCATTTCGGAGAGACGGGCGGCCCGAATGCTCCCCTTTTTCTACTGAGGAAGATATATACAAGAGAACTATGTGTTTTGTCATACCTTTGGCTGATGTAAGACATAATACGGTGTGCTTTTTGGACTTTTAATAACAAGATTAAAAGAATAAAATCGCTTCTCGCTGTTAATCTAGAGGGTAGCAGGTCAAACTACCACAACTGTTATTGTATGAATATTACAGATGCCCTTTTATTAGAAGCTTCATTTCCATCCCATATCTCCTGTCACCGGCAGTGGTGGCTCATATTCTGCATAAAGTTACATTTAACAGTTAAACATTACAGGTTGTTTTTTTAGTTTCTTACTTTTTAAAAAGATTCAGCTTTTATTTAAATCATGTTGTGTTGGTGAATGAGCTGAGAAGCGCCTCTCTGTAGGCCCTCAAGACTTTGTAAGAGTCGATTGAAGACTATCAGGAGATGTAAGCATATTGTGTCAGACTGAGATAAAACTGAGATTTGTGTTTAACATTTTTGAGCTGTGGATAGAGCTGGCAGCATAGTGGGCAGATTCCTCCCATCACCAACATCCTGTTGTGCAGTGTAAAAAGGAGCTTTGCTTGGCAGGGAGACAGAAAGGAGAGATCGGGGGGAGGAAGGGAAGGCGAGGGGGAGAGGGAGGTGGAAGAGAAGAGGGGGGAGGGAGATGGAAGAGAAGAGGGGGGAGGGAGGTGGAAGAGGAGAGGGGTAGAGGGAGGTGGAAGAGAAAAGGGTTAGAGGGAGGTGGAAAAGGAGAGGGTTAGAGGGAGGTGGAAGAGGAGAGGGTTAGAGGGAGGTGGAAGAGGAGAGGGTTAGAGGGGGGTGGAAGAGGAGAGGGTTAGAGGGAGGTGGAAGAGGAGAGGGGTAGAGGGAGGTGGAAGAGAAAAGGGTTAGAGGGAGGTGGAAAAGGAGAGGGTTAGAGGGAGGTGGAAGAGGAGAGGGGTAGAGGGAGGTGGAAGAGAAAAGGGTTAGAGGGAGGTGGAAAAGGAGAGGGTTAGAGGGAGGTGGAAGAGGAGAGGGTTAGAGGGGGGTGGAAGAGAAAAGGGTTAGAGGGAGGTGGAAGAGAAGAGGGGGAGAGGGAGGTGGAAGAGAAAAGGGTTAGAGGGAGGTGGAAGAGAAGAGAGGGAGAGGGAGGTGGAAGAGGAGAGGGTTTGAGGGAGGTGGAAGATGAGAGGGTGAGAGGGAGTTGGAAGAGAAAATGGTTAGAGGGAGGTGGAAGAGGAGAGGGTTAGAGGGAGGTGGAAGAGGAGAGGGTTAGAGGGAGGTGGAAGAGGAGAGGGTTAGAGGGAGGTGGAAGAGGAGAGGGGTAGAGGGAGGTTCAAGAGGAGAGGGGTAGAGGGAGGTGCAAGAGAAGGAGATGGAAGAGGAGAGGGGGGGGAGGGATTGGAAGAGGAGGGGGGAGAGGATGGTGGGAGAGGGAAAAGAATAGGGGGAGAGGGAGGTGGAAGAGGAGAGGGGTAGAGGGAGGTGGAAGAGGAGAGGGGGAGAGGGAGGTGGAAGAGGAGAGAGGGGAGAGGAAGGTGGAAGAGGAGAGGGGGGAGAGGAAGGTGGAAGAGGAGAGGGGGAGAGGGAGGTGGAAGAGGAGAGGGGGAGAGGGAGGTGGAAAAGGGGAGGGGGAGAGGGAGATGGAAGAGGAGAGGGGGAGAGGGAGATGGAAGAGGAGAGGGGGAGAGGGAGATGGAAGAGAAGAGGAGGTGAGGGAGGGGGAAGAGGAGAGGGGGAGAGGGAGATGGAAGAGGAGAGGGGGATACGGAGGTGGAAGA
>JAPZIH010001165.1:0-55834 GCA_027410445.1 Discoglossus pictus
TCACGTGGTGTGTGTGTCTGATACATATCATATCACGTGGTGTGTGTGTCTGATACATATCATATCACGTGGTGTGTGTGTCTGATACATATCATATCACGTGGTGTGTGTGTCTGATACATATCATATCACGTGGTGTGTGTGTCTGATACATATCATATCACGTGGTGTGTGTGTCTGATACATATCATATCATGTGGTGTGTGTGTGTGTCTCATATCATATCATGTAATGTGTGTGTGTGTGTCTCATATCATATCATGTAATGTGTGTGTGTGTGTGTCTCATATCATATCATGTGATGTGTGTGTGTGTCTCATATCATCTCATGTAACATGTGTGTCTGATACATATCATATCATGTGATGTGTGTGTGATATAAGCAGCAAGTGTTAGATTTGAAAGTGTTACACACAGAGAAGCTTAGATATACCTTTAAATACTCAGTCACATACTCCTTATGTATATACACACCCTATATACAGCTACTGCTATATGCACATATACATATACATATACATTTTACATATATATATATAACTAGCAACTTACCTGTCAATAAATGATGGTCAATACAATTTTAAAGCTGTAAATGCTGTTTGTGACACAATGTGATTCTCTAACACTCGGAATCCTTTTCTTATCTACAAAGAAGTACAAAAATGTTTCTTTAATTTTTTTTATTTTTTTAACAATGTACTGTTATACATATCAAACTTTTTAATTGTCATGTATGGAATAATAATATAACCATCCATCAAATGTCTCAGAAAACATATATTAAACCATTACATGAATGAGATTGTTTAACTATTTGTAAATGAGTCTCTTAAACCACGACAGAATGCTTTTTAACATACAAACTTTAATTGAAACTCCTGTTAAAACACATATGTATTGAATCCAGAGGAAGGCAAACAGTAAAACCCCATTGCAACTTAGCCAATTGTCTCAAAAGGGGGAAATAAAATAATTCCTTCCTGACCCCATTAAATGGTGATCGGATTACTCCCTGGATTAATACTTTATATTTAATTTTGTTAACAAATGTTTCTGCTGCAAATGACATAAATCTATTTTAACATTTACTAACTGAATTTATCAAACTTTTTAACATACAATGCTAACAATGCAAACATTAACATTTAACCTTAATTTATTGTAAACTATAGTGATATTGAATCCAGAGCAAGACAACTTTAAAAAAATGTAATTTCAACTTTGTAAATTTGTTTAAACTGTTGTGGATAAATATTTCCTTTCTGACTCCATTAACTGGCAATTGGATTCATCCCTGGATCAATAATCTATATATCATGCACCATTTAAATTTTTCAACAAATGATGATGCTGCTACTAACATTAAACCTTAGTTACAAAGAATCAACATATTTTTAAGCTTACAAACCTGAAAGAAACATATTAAATGTTCAATATTTTCTAAAATGCAAACCACTCTCACTTGGAGCTAAATCAATTCTTGGTATAAAAATTTGTTCACCTTTATGGGTCCCAGTCATAATTTCTGCATATATAAAATAATCTTTTAAATCATGCACAATTAATCCGGCCCCATTACAAAGTCCTTTTTTTGGATTCATATTTCTCAATAGCATGACAATTGCCCCTTTTTTCATCTGCAAAACATGTGGTGGCATTCCAGATGGTGTTAAAGAATCAATAAATTCGATACTAAAATTCGATTCACTGTCTTTATCATCAGCCAGAACTGAATCTGCACTGTAAAAATTATTTTGGGGTACGTTGATGAATTTTAAAATGTCGTTATTTAGATTCAAGGCATCTATATTTTTGGATGTTAATATGACTTTGTTTGCAATGTCTGAGTAATCGTCGTTATTCAGAGTGTTTAGAAAGATTGCCGATATGAGTGATTCCTTGCAAACCAATTGTGATGGAATTTCAATGGTATTATTGGGTAAATCATGTATTTGTGGATGTTTTCCTTCTCCAATTTCAATGAGCCAATCATTGAAATCATTTTGTCCTTCTGATCTCATATTTAATTCTAATTTGATATGTTTAAATATTTTCCACAGTTTACTTGTCTTGATACATGTTTCAATGATCTCTGTTCTATTTCCATGTGGCACAACAGGTAATGTTTGCCTAAAATCTCCTTCTAAGACCATCACCTTTCCACCAAAGGGCAATTTATTATCCATCACTTCTTTAAAGAATCTATCAATACATTGCAAAGCATGACATGACATCATTGTTGCCTCGTCTATGAAAATAAATTTTTATTTTTTTATTTTTTGCTTGTAAAGAATTCAGTCGATTATCTGACACGGATGTTTCCAAAATGGGAACTGGCAGCTTAAATTCACTATGCACAGTTCTACCACCGTCTAACAAAAGTGCTGCAATTCCAGTTGTTGCAAATGGCATTGTTATCTGACCCTGTGCTCGAATGTAACTTATCAAACAATTGTACAGATACGTTTTTCCTGATCCACCTGGGCCGTCTAGATAGAAATACTGGTCTTTGACCATTTCATCATCTGTAGCATTTGTGATGGCATGAAATGCTTCTAACTGTAAAGTATTTAAAGTTGCCAGTTTTTCTTCAGTTTTTTGTTTTTGTAGCTCAGTGTCATAATCATCAAAGTTGATGTTATCTATATGTCCTGGATCAGGCAAATTAATACTTGCACAATTTAATCCATGAGCCAACGATATTTCTTGAATTTCCATTAAAGTTTTTAACAGTGTTATTGGCTCATTGTAACGTTTCAAGAAGTCTTCTGACATATTTAATTTACATTTTTCCCACAAAGTAAACGCATCAGGTACATTGCAAAAGATGCAAATGAATGCAAATTGTTCTCTCATTTGCTTTGGCATTTGACATAGTGCTGCTTCTTCCAGACACCTCTCCCATTCTGTATCATCAGCTATGAAGTTTTGATGTCTTGCAGCTAATGGAAAAGTATCATAAACTATGTCATTCACTGTGCTTAAATGTTCAAAACTTTGTGCACCGGGAACATGTAAAAGAAGTAATCTTAAACTGAAACGTTCAATGTCCCTTGGACTGACGGTATAAATTTGTGGTATAATTTTATGTGTATCTCTTCTTCGTTGTCGCCATAGACCATTTACAAATACATAGTGATAAGGAATCTCAATGTATACAAATTGTCTGGCCTGAGTATACTGGCAGTTTAATTTAAACCATGCAGTAAGTGTTGTATATCGGTGTTCACTTTGAGCTAATGCAGTTCTTTCATTGCCTGCAGTAAAGCAAACAAACTGACTTTGTGGCAAATGTACAGCTAAACAATAGACAGCATGTGACCGATCATGCATCTCAAATTTCAGAAGCCGCCACATTGCTTCAGGAGGACTAACATAGCGAGCATCTAAATAATTTTAAAGTTCGTCATGTAAAATTGGATTTTCCTTTTCGTTTGCAGCACCTTGCACAACAACAGTTGCTGCATCATATCCTTTGTATATATGTTTATACACATATTTGATGGATTTAATATAAGTGCAAGCTTCCACATTTATGTGTGAATTGTACTTCATGAGCAAATGTGGATTGTATGGAATGACAAATCTATTATCAACCTTTTGTCCACAGATAATAGCTGTTTGTTCTTGTCTTCTTTTATACAAAGGGTATACATCACAATTAGCATAAGTTTGCATTTGAAATTGTTGAGGTAATTCTTTAGTACATTTTTTGTTTTCCATACATGGGGAATTTGGATTCAAGTCTCCACATGGCCCATGGATCATTCTGTGTGTAACAATCTCCCAAAGTTTGGAATATTTTTCAGGATCTGGCAATTCAGCAGTAATGACTGAATCCACTCTCTGCAGTATTCAACATATCTTTTTCCTGCAGGATTAAAAGTAAGTGAGCATATGGCAGTCCTATTTTTTGAAATTCAATGGTATAAACAAAAGCCACGCATTTTCCAAATAACTGTGCTTTAGTTATATCATGTATTAATGACTTGAGTTTGATTTTGAATACTCTTGCCACTAAATCTGGTCGGTCAGAAGTAGTTTGTCCCAGATACAAATTTTTCTTGATCTCTGGCCATTGTGGATTACATGTGAATGTAATGAATAAATCTGGTTTTCCAAAATTTGTGACAATAGCCATGGCATCATCATATATTTTTTGCATATTGCGAGGATATCCTTGGAAAGTGTATGGCAAAATAATTGCTCTTCCAGCTGGAATGTCTCTGTTGGTAGCCAATTCAGCAACATAATCCATGAATCCACAATACTGTTCTAGTCTAAACTTATTTTGTTGAAGTTTTATGAAATTTAGATTATTTGCTTCGACTTGTAGATAGGAATCAATAATCCATTGTTGAGTGAGTTTGCCTCCATGTAAAATTGGATTAAAAGAATCCCGAATAGCAGTTTGTGCCACTTTATATTGCAGCATAGAAATATTGCATCTAACACGAACTTTACTACTGGGATAACTTTGCAATTGTAATTTTGGTTCCCATCCAGGGTTACCATTTGGAAAGAAAATGGGATATGTCATTGGATCTAAATTACAACTTAATATATTTATGTTTATAAAAGGTTGTTCTTCATTGCGTGGATATATTCTAATATCCCGCTGAAAAGGTGGTTCACCATCTTCATTTTTAAAAACCATGGCAACCTCATTGACTGTTGGTAAATTATAACGTCTTTGATCAGTGTTGCGATCTCTTTTTAACACCATATTTACTCTTGGCATTGTCAATTGATGTGTTTCAGCATGTTCCTGTTGTTCTTTTTCAAGCTGTGCTAATTGTTTGTATGCTTGAGTGTATGGGTTGTTGGCCATAATTTTATCCAGCTGTTCAAAGGCTATGCGCAAACACTGTTTATTTTCTGGAAGCGTCATTCTTTGTTCAACAGCTTCCATTGTATCTAAGACATATAACTGTGCACATTTCCTTTGCTCTCCTTCTTGTGGGTGTAAATGTGAAGTTTGGTGGTAAATTTGTCCTTGAACTCTAAAACAGTAAGGACCATGTCCTGATACATTTTTGGCTAATGTTGCACCCATTGAAGCAAATTAAATTGCACTGTTATAAGACCTTATGTTTTTTTTTTTAATTTGTATAATTTGAAAATGTTCGATCGCTCATGATACTTTCTAAGTAAACTGGAAATGGTTGTCTTTGTGGAAGTCTTACCTTTCCTTTCTGACAGCAACTAATGAAATCTCAGTCAGTTGGTCTTTCCTTTAGAAAATTATAGGCCCCACAAAACTGACAAACAACATTAAGTAATCCACAATAATGAGTCTACTTTTAGTGCTCTAATAAACACATTCTCATGCACTTCCGCAACATAGATATCACTACAACTTTCTATATCTACATTGGTGTCATGTGTATGAACAATGGTGTCAGTAGGCAATATAGTATCATTGGGCAATGGTTCACAGACATGTTTTTCCCTTGCCAATCTTCTTTTGCGTTCAATGTTGTCTTCTCCATTATCTGCCATTGTAATCTGTAATTGTAAATAGATATGTACGTTTTTTTGTTTTCTGTACATATTGTTTGTAGCTGGTTTCAATCTAAAAGTAAATAGGATTAATTAAAGAATGCAAACATTTTAAAATCTTTTTTTTTTTTCGATGCAATAAATTATTTTTTTATTGACATACATTAAATTGCAAATGACTTCACATATATATATATTTTGCATGTTATTTTATTTTATGACTACTGAATTATCAATTCATTACTAAATGAATATACGTTGGTGAATGAATCCAAAAATTAGATCAATGTTAAACCTAAAAAGTTACTTATACTCATAAAGAAGATCAAACATAAACAGCTATTATCAAAGTATAGATGTGTTCTAAAAGAATGTTCAATGTTCTTAAAGATGGAATGAATGTAGATATGATGTGTAATTGATGTTCTTTAAAAACTTTAAAAACTTAAGCATATATATATCTTATTTTTTTTTTTTTTTTCTGGTAATGACAACTTAAATTCTCCAAACCTCCTTCATGTTTCTTTTTTGTTTATGTTAAAACCTCATTTATTTGCAAATTGTTCCAAGCAATCTGGCACTATATATCCACCTTTTTAATATATTTTTTGTTTTTTAATTTATGATTGGATAGAGGTTCATTCCCTAAAATGTCCTTTTTAAATAATAACCTCCGTATGAATCCCTAATATACTTTTCTGAATTAATCATTGTGTCATCAATCCCAAACCATAAGGGCGTGGTAAAATCATATACCTGTGAACTTGCTGTTCTTTGTGTCGAAATCCTTGCAAATTCACTCTGTCTTCAGTCAGGTCCACAGATGAGTAATCTGTGAAAAAACATGAAAATAAGTTTTAATCATTGAATTCCATTCCTTCTTGATTGAATGAACTCCATCAGCATTAATAAATTGTGATTCGGTACATTTAAAAGGGCTCTATTTAAGCACAAATCATATTTTTTTTTACAGAAGTTTTTAGTTAGAGAACTTCTATCCAAAAGCAAGGTCTTCACTAACTAAAAACGTTTGTAAAAAAAAATATGCTATGTGCTTAAATAGAGCCCTTTTAAATTTGCTGAATCGCAATTTAATAAGGCTGCATATATTTAAGTGCTTAGTAAAATGTCAATTTTTTTCTAAAGTCTTCTAACGTCATCTTGTTTTTTATCTTATTATTAATTAATATTTCCAAAAACAATGGACATAAATGAGCTGTAAGACTGACATTAGTACCTCTCTATATCTGTCTGGGGGTCTATAGAGTGACATTAGTACCTCTCTATATGTGACTGGGGGTCTATAGAGTGACATTAGTACCTCTCTATATGTGACTGGAGGTCTATAGAGTTACATTAGTACCTCTCTATATCTGACCGGGGGTGTATAGAGTGACATTAGTACCTCTCTATATCTGACTGGGGTCTATAGAGTGACATTAGTACCTCTCTATATCTGACTGGGGGTCTATAGAGTGACATTAGTACCTCTCTATATCTGACTGGGGTCTATAGAGTGACATTAGTACCTCTCTATATCTGAATGGGGGTCTATAGGGTGACATTAGTACCTCTCTCTATATCTGACTGGGGGTCTATAGAGTGACATTAGTACCTCTCTATATCTGTCTGGGGGTCTATAGAGTGACATTAGTACCTCTCTATATCTGAATGGGGGTCTATAGGGTGACATTAGTACCTCTCTCTATATCTGACTGGGGGTCTATAGAGTGACATTAGTACCTCTCTCTATATCTGACTGGGGGTCTATAGAGTGACATTAGTACCTCTCTATATGTGACTGGGGGTCTATAGAGTGACATTAGTACCTCTCTATATGTGACTTAGTATCTATACAGTGACATTAGTACCTCTCTATATCTGACTGGGGGTCTATATCGTGACATTAGTACCTCTCTATATGTGACTGGGGGTCTATATCGTGACATTAGTACCTCTCTATATGTGACTTAGTATCTATAGAGTGACATTAGTACCTCTCTATATCTGTCTGGGGGTCTATAGAGTGACATTAGTACCTCTCTATATCTGACTGGGGTCTATAGAGTGACATTAGTACCTCTCTATATCTGACTGGGGGTCTATAGAGTGACATTAGTACCTCTCTATATGTGACTTAGTATCTATACAGTGACATTAGTACCTCTCTATATCTGACTGGGGGTCTATATCGTGACATTAGTACCTCTCTATATGTGACTGGGGGTCTATATCGTGACATTAGTACCTCTCTATATGTGACTGGGGGTCTATAGAGTGACATTAGTACCTCTCTATATCTGACTGGGGGTCTATAGAGTGACATTAGTACCTCTCTATATCTGACTGGGGGTCTATAGAGTGACATTAGTACCTCTCTATATGTGACTTAGTATCTATACAGTGACATTAGTACCTCTCTATATGTGACTTAGTATCTATATAGTGAGATTAGTACTGACCTTTATCTGCTGGTAACACCCTATTATCCCGTTGGGTTTTCCTGCTTTTTGCTGCATTGTTTACTCACCTAATTAAACTCTCCGCAGATTTCTGGACTAACTCAGAGATTACAACCTGAAGTAATGTATTTGTATTAAAGGGCCGGCTACCAAACATCTGGGCAGCATGTGTGTACTTTAACCCATTGTCCTCTGATACATTGTTGCAAAAAAAACAACACAGCTTCATTTTGATTTAATAACTATTCTATACAATTATTTGTTGCTGCGGGCAGCCATTACATTGCCTTAGCTGCCTGGTTCTCTAACTGAATAAGCTTTCCATTAGACCTATTACAAATGATGCTGCAACCAACTGAATGCTTCAAGGTTCAGCCCCAGCAGCAGAAGCAGATCAGCAGAAATAAAAATGGCGACTCCCATTGCTGCATATAATAAATCATTAAAGGCTGTATTATTATTTTTTACTTTCTTGGAGCATTTCTCCCGTTACAAGTGCTGTTCCTCACAAGGAATGTAATGTAAATAGGGGGTGCAAGGTCCTGTAAGGTAACTACTATCCATATGAAACATCTTGAGGGTCCCGGCCCCTCACCTTAGTACTTCTGGCCCGTCAACCAGATATTGATCCACTGATACGCACACACCTAGATAGGATTGAGGATAAAAAAAAACGAAATGGTCATCTAGTCGGCCTATTCCATCTACAAGTGCATATGCTTGAATGTTTTACGACTGTCCCTACCACCTCCGCTGGACGGCTGATCTGCGTCACTCTCTGCTGTAATAATTACTGACCGGAGCAAGTCCCAGGATCCAAGTATAAGAAGTCCCTCAACCTCACTTCCCGCCTCCCAAGGCACAGTATATAGATATTCAGGGCACTGCAGGGGTTAATGTTCTTTTGGATCAGGACAGGACCTCAGTTGTTAGGATAAATCTGCTGTGTTTACCAATCGAAAGCCTCTAAATACAGCTGTGAATCCAGGCCCGGGGGGGGGGGGGGGGGGGGGGCGAGACCCCCAGGTACAGCGCACATTAACCCTCCCCTACCCAGAAGGACTTTAATATGCTCCGTCGGCATAGGAGGCATTATTATTATTATTATTATTATTATTATTATTATTATTATTATTATTATGTATTAACAACAACAACAATAATAACAACAATAATAATCATAATAATAACAATAATAATAATAATAATAAAATATATTTAACATTTTTTGACTTGACCTGACATTTAAAAAAAATGTAATTATTGTGTTTTAACAGCAGCAGACATGTTATCTTTGTTCCTAACAATATTAGATAACTGAGAGACAATGTTTATTCAGATAAGATCTCTATCCAGTTCTGTTGAAAGATCATTACTTGATTATAGAATTAATTAAAAGTAGCGCAACTTCCCCCCCTCAAGCTACAGGCAGAGTCCAAGATGGAATCCCTTATAATAAGTAGTCAGCAAAATATTCAGGAGAAGGAAGGTGAAGATTTGTTAGATAAATGGATCTTATTGCATTTAACACCTACCCCCTTCCCCCTATATAGGCTTAGAAGCAGACAGCATGCATGGATCAATACAAGCCCTACTGCCGGGCCCTCCTCACACACACAACCTTCACCAAAGTATTATGGATGCCTCCAGGACCCACACTATTTTTTCCTAATTAGAAATCGCTCTGCACCTTTTTTTTGGGCTAAAAATGTAAGTTTTCTGACAAATTAATTTCCTCTTATACTGGTGTTTTTATCCCCGCAGTGTATTTTTTGTGTTTTTGTCCTTTTTTGGATAATAAAATAATGACATAAGTTTCATTTTGTGCTTTTCCAGCTTTTTGTCCTAAAAGTTCTCCAAATCAGCATTTTCTCCAACATCCCACGGTCATTACATACAAAAAATCAGGATAATGGGCAAAAGTAAAACAAAAACCCACAGTCATTAGATTTGTATCTTTTATATGAAGCAACTCTTTACGGTCTTCCATTTTCTTTTCTGAGCTATTTGTTGCTGCTGCATTCTCAGTTGGGGCGTCCTTGTAAACTAATAAGCTTTGCATTCGTTTTACTGAAAGCTCTGCCATGGTCACAGTGTGCAGACAGATAACACGTGTGTTTATATGTTTAATATGTATCAATGTTATAAAATATATTATTGTTCAGGGAAACAAATAGTTCCTGTATAGGTCTGCCCTCTGAAACATATGCAAACTCAGACTCTGTAGGGCTGGATGTACAGTCGCTCATACTAACAAATGGTCATCTGATAGGCTAGGACACTACCCTGCACATCCAGCCCTACAGAGTCTATGTCTGCATATGCTGCAGTGGGATATAGATAGATGGATAGATAGATGGATAGATAGAATATATATCAGTGAAGAGGTTAATCATTCCCGGGGTATGATATCAGGCTATGTTGGCGCAGCAGCTGGCGCCGCACTCCCCAGACCCGGCCAGCTGGGACGGCAGCTGCACTGTCCCTCAAACTGCAGGAACTAACGATGAGGATTGTCCGCGGCGCTAATTATACCGCGTGTATCTGTTACACTGAGGCCGGGCTGTGTCTCTCTCCTCTAATTAGTGATGTTTTGCTGTTTCAGTTCGTTATCAGCCCCCCCCAGCGGTACGATGACACCGCATCTCGTTACATTGCGCACCTGTATCTCGGTATCTCGGGTTTTTATCTGCACAGATCGGAGGTTTTTCTGCTGATTTTCAGTTTAAGAAAAAAAGAAGATTTGGTAAAAAAGTTACTGAAAAAAAATGCTAAGTAAAAAAAAAAAGTTTTAGCTGCAGATAAGAGCCGAAAGGTGTCAGGTTCTGGCAGATCCAGTTATATCGGATCTCACTATTCTCTCTTCCTTTCCCTCCACTGACAGATTAACCACAACCCTCAGGCTCCAAGCTATCAGTCATTGTTTACACCAGACCACACATCTCACAGTTGCGGCCGTCACTACATCACATGGGTCACAAACAAGTGCAGCTTTTCTTGAGTTACGGGATCCTTTAATAAATTCTCAAGGTATAGATCGGATTAAGATAAGAAGTAGATGGGGGGGGGGGGGACCGCCGGTGATGGGGGGGGGACTGCCAGTGATGGGGGTCACTGCACTGGGGCCTTAGTTTTTTTATTGCAATTTATATCTGTGTCCCCCCATCTCCTGTGTCCCCCCCACCTCCTGTGTCCCCCCACCTCCTGTGTCCCCCCCCACCTCCTGTGTTACCTCCCACCTCCTGTGTCCCCCCCACCTCCTGTGTCCCCCCCCACCTCCTGTGTTACCTCCCACCTCCTGTGTCCCCCCCAGCTCCTGTGTCCCCCCACCTCCTGTGTCCTCCTGTGTCGCCCCATCTCCTGTGTCCCCACCATCTCCTATGTCCCCGTGTCACCCCATGTCCTGTGTCCCCACCATCTCCTATGTCCCCGTGTCACCCCATGTCCTGTGTCCCCACCATCTCCTGTGTTCTCCTGTGTCGCCCCATCTCCTGTGTCCCCACCATCTCCTATGTCCCCCTGTGTCACCTCATGTCCTGTGTCCCCACCATCTCCTGTGTCCTCCTGTGTCCCCACCATGTCCTGTGTCACCCCATGTCATGTGTACCCACCGTCTCCTGTGTCCTCCTGTGTCGCCCACCATGTCCTGTGTCACCCCATGTCATGTGTCCCCACCATCTCCTATGTCCCCCTGTGTCACCTCATGTCCTGTGTCCCCACCATCTCCTGTGTCCTCCTGTGTCCCCACCATGTCCTGTGTCACCCCATGTCATGTGTACCCACCGTCTCCTGTGTCCTCCTGTGTCCCCACCATGTCCTGTGTCACCTCATGTCCTGTGTCCCCACCATCTCCTGTGTCCTCCTGTGTTCCCACCGTCTCCTGTGTCACCTCATGTCCTGTGTCCCCACCATCTCCTGTGTCCTCCTGTGTCCCCACCATGTCCTGTGTCACCCCATGTCATGTGTCCCCACCATCTCCTGTGTCCTCCTGTGTCCCCACCATGTCCTGTGTCACCCCATGTCATGTGTACCCACCGTCTCCTGTGTCCTCCTGTGTCCCCACCATGTCCTGTGTCACCTCATGTCCTGTGTCCCCACCATCTCCTGTGTCCTCCTGTGTTCCCACCGTCTCCTGTGTCACCTCATGTCCTGTGTCCCCACCATCTCCTGTGTCCTCCTGTGTCCCCACCATGTCCTGTGTCACCCCATGTCATGTGTCCCCACCATCTCCTGTGTCACCCCATGTCATGTGTCCCCACCATCTCCTGTGTCCTCCTGTGTCCCCACCATGTCCTGTGTCACCCCATGTCATGTGTCCCCACCATCTCCTGTGTCCTCCTGTGTCCCCACCATGTCCTGTGTCACCCCATGTCCTGTGTCCCCACCATCTCCTATGTCCCCCTGTGTCACCTCATCTCCTGTGTCCCCCCATCTCGGGTGTCACCCCATGTCCTGTGTCCCCACCATCTCCTGTGTCCTCCTGTGTCGCCCCATCTCCGGTGTCCCACCATCTCCTGTGTCCTCCTGTGTCCCCACCATCTCCTGTGTCCCCACCATGTCCTGTGTCACCCCATCTCCTGTGTCCTCCTGTGTCGCCCAATGTCCTGTCACCCCATGTCCTGTGCCCCCACCATCTCCTGTGTCCCCCTGTGTCACCACATGTCCTGTGTCCCCCCCATCTCCTGTGTCCTCCTGTGTCCCCCTGTGTCACCCCATGTCCTGTGTCCTCCTATGTCACCACATGTCCTGTGTCACCCCATCTCCTGTGTCCCCCTATGTCACCCCATGTCCTATGTCCTCCTGTGTCCCCCCACCTCCTGTGTCGCCCCATCTCCGGTGTCCCCCCATCTCCTGTGTCCTCCTGTGTCCCCACCATCTCCTGTCACCCCATGTCCTGTGTCACCCCATGTCATGTGTCCCCACCATCTCCTGTGTCCCCCTGTGTCACCCCATGTCCTGTGTCCTCCTGTGTCCCCCCATGTCCTGTGTCACCACATGTCCTGTGTCACCCCATCTCCTGTGTCCTCCTGTGTCCTCCCATGTTCTGTGTCACCACATTTCCTGTGTCACCCCATGTCCTGTGTCCTCCTGTGTCCCCCCACCTCCTGTATCGCCCCACCTCCTGTGTCCCCCCATGTCCTCCTGTGTCCCCCCATGTCCTCCTGTGTCCCCCCATGTCCTCCTGTGTCCCCCCACCTCCTGTGTCCCCCCACCTCCTGTGTCCCCCCACCTCCTGTGTCGCCCCATCTCCTGTGTCCCCCTGTGTCACCCCATGTCCTGTGTCCTCCTGTGTCCCCCCATCTCCTGTGTCCCCCCATCTCCTGTGTCCCCCTGTGTCCCCCCATCTCCTGTGTCCCCCTGTGTCCCCCCATCTCCTGTGTCCCCCTGTGTCACCCCATGTCCTGTGTCCTCCTGTGTCCCCCCATCTCCTGTGTCACTCCTTCCTTGGTGGCCCTGTCTCACGTCCCAGGCTTTCACAACCAAGAGTCTGCGGCTCCTTCCCTGAGAGGTCCTCAAAGGGTGGGGGCCGAGCAATAAGTTCATTAGCAGTCAGCGCTGCCAGCCACAAATTCCCGAGCCCCCCCCCAGCTCATTAGCACTGGTGCTGAAACATACATATGTTCTTAATTAATAAGTGCTAATGAAGCCACGTGTGTCAGCAACATAGATAGTGAGTGAGAGGAATGGGGGGAGGGGGCCAAGCGGCGCTAGGGAAAGACGATTACTTATATTTTATTTACTATTTATATTATTATTGCTTATTATTTTTTCACTATTTATACTTTGATATTTATTTATCTATCTATTTATTTATATTTTATTTACTATTTATATTCAGACTTTATTCAAATTCTAATTACTCCGTCCCACAAGCAGCTCAGGCCGGACCGCTGCAGGGAAACAATTTTTTGTGCCTAATAATAATAATCCCAGGATGCACTCCTGATTGGATGATCCCCAATATCACGCCATAGACATCCAATGTTATTCTATGGACCCCAATGTCACTCTATAGACCCCAATGTCACTCTATAGACGCCCAATAACACCTTTAGACCCCAATGTCACCCCATTGACCCCCAATGACGTCTTTTAGACCCCAACGTCACTCTATAGACCCCAATGTTGCTCTATAGACCCGCTAAGTCTCTCTGTAGCCTTCAAATGTTACTCTATAGATCCCCACTATAAATCTTAAGACCCCAATGGCACTTTATAAACCCCAATGTCTCCATATAGACCCCAAATGTAGCTTTATAACCCCAATGTTTCTCTATAGATCCCCAATGTCACTCTATTGACCCCCAATGACACCTTTTAGACCCTAATGTCACTCAATAGACCCCCAATGATGTAGTTTAGATCCAACATCACTCTATAGACCCCCACTGTCAGGGTCTAAAGGACACAACTTACAGAGGGGGGGGGGGAGTATTTGCCCCCCTGCTGATTTTGAACGTTTGTCCTCAATAAATGACCAGTCTATAATTTTTTGATGGTCGGTGTATCAGTGAGAGACAAAATAACAAGAAAAACAAACAAACAAGAAAAACGCATGTCAGAAAAGTTATGAAATGATTTGCAGGTCAGTGAGGGAAATAAGTATTTGATCCCCCATCAATCAGCGAGATTTCTGGCTCCCAGCTTGGTGAGAAGGTGACAACATTTGGTGAGATTATTCGCAAATGGAAGAAACACAAAATAACTGGCTGTCTACCTCGGTCTGGTGCTCCAGGCAAGATCTCACCTCGAGGAGTTTCAGTGATCATGAGAACGGTGAGGAATCAGCCCAGAACTACCCGGGAGGATCTTGTAACGATCTCAAGGTAGCTGGGACCATAGTCACCAAGAAAACAATTAGGAACACCCTACCCCGGGAAGGAATGAAATCCTGCAGCGCCCGCAAGGTCCCCCTGCCCAAGAAAGCCCATGTACAGGCGCGTCTGAAGAGCCAATGACCATCTGAATGATTCAGAGCAGAACTGGGTGAAAGTGTTGGGGTCAGATGAGACTAAAACCGAGATATTTAGCACAACTCAACTCGCCGGAAGGAATGCTGCCTATGACCCCAAGAAAACCATCCCCACCATCAAACATGGAGGTGGAAACATTATGCTTTGGGGGTGTTTTTCTGCTAAGGGGACAGGACAACTGCACCGCACCAAAGGGACGATGGACAGGGCCATGTACCGTCACATCTTGGGTGAGAACCTCCTTCCCTCAGCCAGGGCATGGAAAATGACAATGACCCAAAACACACAGCCAAGGCAACAAAGGAGTGGCTCAAGAAGAAGCACATTAATGTCCTGGAGTGGCCTAGCCAGTGTCCAGACCATAATCCCATAGAAAATCTGTGGAGGAGCTGAAGGTTCGAGTTGCCCAACATCAGCCTCGAAACCTTAATGACTTGGAGAGGATCTGCAAAGAGGACAAAATCCCTCCTGAGATGTGGGCAAACCTGGGGGCCAACTACAAGAAACATCCGACCTCTGTGATTGCCAACAAGGGTTTTGCCACCAAGTACTAAGATGAAGGGGTCAAATACTTATTGCCCTTTAAAATTATAGACGGATCATTTCTTTGTCAGTGAACAAACTTTCAAAATCAGCAGGGGATGAAATACTCCCCCCCCCCCCCCCCCCCCCACTGTATAAGGAGACTCCATGATAATAACAATCCCAGAATGCACTCCTGACTCATTAGCAGGAAATTTATGACACGGGGGAAGAAGTCCAATTTCCTTCCAAGTTTCCTGTATAATTGGGACAGATATACTAATGTTCTATAACTATCTTCTACTATTATCTCCTACTCAGATATTCTGAAAAAGAATATGCCCGGGCCCCTTTAAGGGGTTGTGAGCCTCCATATTCCTTATGGTTTGTTTGTTCCAGTCCTTAGACTATTTATCCTGGACAGCACGGAATTAAACAGATTATGTGGCCCATTAATTTCCCTGTGTAAGCTCGATAAAAGCCGGCGTGTTGGAGGGCTGCCCACTCCATGACTTTGGGTGGTCTCTCTTTTAATGGGCTCTTTACCTGGCAGGGATCTCGGAGCTGTTAGACCGTGAGGTTTGGCCCGTATCCTCAGTGTGTGTCTTGAAGACGGCGTCCTGTGGGAATTAAGTATGGAAGAACCGCGGCCCACTGGACCAGACCATTAAATAGTTCTCCTGTTGAAACTGGCGTTGGCCGCCATGATGGTGACTTGAAACTATTTTCCACTATTTTCTGTGGTTGTGGCTTAAGATCCCTCTCCCTGGACTGTGAGACGTCTACTGATCCTCCAGCCAAACCAAGCACTGGAACAGACAATATGGCGGGTTACACACAGCGCAGTCTAATGATGGCGCCCAAATATCGTTATTACGATAGTCCTCGTCAGTTGGATTATGGGAACTATTAGTAGAAAAATGACTTTAGAAATGTGGCCATTATGTTAATAATCTATATTATGTGTTTATAAAATGTAAACTTACCTCTCACACATATAACCTTCACCAAAGCATGATGGAGGCCTCCAGGCAGACATGTATTATGTCATTGTATTAGTACCTGTTACGGACTGGGGTCTATAGAGTGACATTAGTACCTCTCTATATCTGACTGGGGAGCTATAGAGTGACATTAGTACCTCTCTATATGTGACTGGGGGTCTATAGAGTGACATTAGTACCTCTCTATATCTGACTGGGGGTCTATACAGTGACATTAGTACCTCTCTATATCTGACTGGGGGTCTATAGAGTGACATTAGTACCTCTCTATATCTGACTGGGGGTCTATAGAGTGACATTAGTACCTCTCTATATCTGACTGGGGAGCTATAGAGTGACATTAGTACCTCTCTATATCTGACTGGGGGTCTATAGAGTGACATTAGTACCTCTCTATATCTGACTGGGGATTCAATAGAATGACATTAGTACCTCTCTATATCTGACTGGGGATTCAATAGAATGACATTAGTACCTCTCTATATCTGACTGGGGGTCTATAGAGTGACATTAGTACCTCTCTATATCTGACTGGGGGTCTATAGAGTGACATTAGTACCTCTCTATATCTGACTGGGGGTCTATAGAGTGACATTAGTACCTCTCTCTATGTCTGACTGGGGGTCTATAGAGTGACATTAGTACCTCTCTTTATCTGACTGGGGGTCTATAGAGTGACATTAGTACCTCTCTACCTGACTGGGGGTCTATAGAGTGACATTAGTACCTCTCTATATCTGACGGTGGGTCTATACAGTGACATTAGTACCTCTCTATATGTGACTGGGGGTCTATAAAGTGACATTAGTACCTCTCTTTATCTGACTGGGGGTCTATAGAGTGACATTAGTACCTCTCTACCTGACTGTGGGTCTATAGAGTGACATTAGTACCTCTCTATATCTGACGGTGGGTCTATAGAGTGACATTAGTACCTCTCTATCTGACCGGGGGTCTATAGAGTGACATTAGTACCTCTCTATCTGACTGGGGGTCTATAGAGTGACATTAGTACCTCTCTATATCTGACGGTGGGTCTATACAGTGACATTAGTACCTCTCTATCTGACTGGGGGTCTATAGAGTGACATTAGTACCTCTCTATATCTGACTGGGGGTCTATAGAGTGACATTAGTACCTCTCTATATCTGACTGGGGGTCTATAGAGTGACATTAGTACCTCTCTATCTGACTGGGGTCTATGGAGTGACATTAGTACCTCTCTATATCTGACTGGGGGTCTATAGAGTGACATTAGTACCCTCCATATCTGACTGGGGGTCTATAAAGTGACATTAGTACCTCTCTATCTGACTGGGGTCTATGGAGTGACATTAGTACCTCTCTCTATGTCTGACTGGGGGTCTATGGAGTGACATTAGTACCCTCCATATCTGACTGGGGATCTATAGAGTGACATTAGTACCCTCCCTATCTGACTTGGGTTCTATAGAGTGACATTAGTTCCTCTCTATATATGACTGGGGTCTATGGAGTGACATTAGTACCTCTCTATATCTGACTGGGGTCTATAGAGTGACATTAGTACCTCTCTATATCTGACTGGGGGTCTATACAGTGACATTAGTACCTCTCTATATGTGACTGGGGGTCTATAAAGTGACATTAGTACCTCTCTATATCTGACTGGGGGTCTATAGAGTGACATTAGTACCTCTCTATATGTGACTGGGGTCTATAGAGTGACATTAGTACCTCTCTATATCTGACTGGGGGTCTATAGAGTGACATTAGTACCTCTCTATATCTGACTGGGGGTCTATAGAGTGACATTAGTACCTCTCTATATGTGACTGGGGTCTATAGAGTGACATTAGTACCTCTCTATATCTGACTGGGGGTCTATAGAGTGACATTAGTACCTCTCTATATGTGACTGGGGTCTATAGAGTGACATTAGTACCTCTCTATATCTGACTGGGGGTCTATAGAGTGACATTAGTACCTCTCTATATCTGACTGGGGGTCTATACAGTGACATTAGTACCTCTCTATATCTGACTGGGGGTCTATACAGTGACATTAGTACCTCTCTATATCTGATTGGTGGTCTATAGAGTGACATTAGTACCTCTCTATATCTGACTGGGGTCTATACAGTGACATTAGTACCTCTCTATATGTGATTGGGGTCTATAGAGTGACATTAGTACCTCTCTATATCTGACTGGGAGTCTATAGAGTGACATTAGTACCTCTCTATATCTGACTGGGGGTCTATAGAGTGACATTAGTACCTCTCTATATCTGACTGGGGGTCTATATAGTGACATTAGTACATCTCTATATCTAACTGGGGGTCTATAGAGTGACATTAGTACCTCTCTATATCTGACTGGGGGTCTATAGAGTGACATTAGTACCTCTCTATATGTGACTGGGAGTCTATACAGTGACATTAGTACCTCTCTATACCTGACTGGGGTCTATAGAGTGACATTAGTACTTCTCTATCTGACTGGGGGTCTATAGAGTGACATTAGTACTTCTCTATCTGACTGGGGGTCTATAGAGTGACATTAGTACCTCTCTATATCTGACTGGGGGCTATAGAGTGCCATTAGTACCTCTCTATATCTGACTGGGGGTCTATAGAGTGACATTAGTACCTCTCTATATCTGACTGGGGGTCTATAGAGTGACATTAGTACCCTCCATATCTGACTGGGGGTCTATACAGTGACATTAGTACCTCACTATATCTGACTGGGGGTCTATAGAGTGACATTAGTACCTCTCTATATCTGACTGGGGGTCTATACAGTGACATTAGTACCTCTCTATATTTGACTGGGGGTCTATACAGTGACATTAGTATCTCTCTACGTCTGACTGGGGGTCTATAGAGTGACATTAGTACCTCTCTATATCTGTACATGGGCTTTCTTGGGCAGGGGGACCTTGCGGGCGCTGCAGGATTTCAGTCCTTCACGACCTATGGTCCCAGCTGCCTTGAGATCATTACAAGATCCTCCCGTGTAGTTCTGGGCTGATTCCTCACCGTTCTCGTGACCATTGAAACCCCACAAGGTGAGATCTTGCATGGAGCACCAGACCGAGGGAGACCGCCAGTTATTTTGTGTTTCTTCCATTTGCGAATAATCGCACCAACTGTTTTCACCTTCTCACCAAGCTGCTTGGCGATGGTCTTGTAGACCATTCCAGCCTTGTGAAGGTCTACAATCTTGTCCCTGACATCCTTGGACAGCTCTTTGGTCTTGGCCATGGTGGAGAGTTTGGAATCTGATTGGTTGCTTCTGTGGACAGGTGTTTTTTATACAGGTAACAAGCTGAGATTAGGAGCACTGCCTTTAAGAGAGTGCTCCTAATCTCAGCTCGTTACCTGTATAAAAGACACCTGGGAGCCAGAATTCTTGCTGATTGATGGGGGGTCAAATACTTATTTCCCTCACTGACCTGCAAATTAATTTATAACTTTTTTGACATGCGTTTTTCTTGTTTTTTGTTATTCTGTCTCTCACTGATACACCGGCCATTACTATTATAGACGGATCATTTCTATGTCAGAGGACAAACGTCCAAAATCAGCAGGGGATCAAATACTCCCCCCCCCCCACTGTAGATAGATAGATAGATAGAAAGAGGGATAGATAGATAGATAGATAGATAGATAGAGGGAGGGATAGATAGATAGATAGATAGATAGATAGATAGAGAGAGAGATAGATAGATAGAGAGATAGAGGGATAGAGAGAGATAGATAGATAGAGAGATAGAGGGATAGAGAGATAGATAGATAGAGAGATAGAGGGATAGAGAGATAGATAGATAGAGAGATAGAGGGATAGAGAGATAGAGGGATAGAGAGATAGAGGGATAGAGAGATAGAGGGATAGATAGATAGAGGGATAGATAGATAGAGGGATAGATAGATAGAGGGATAGATAGATAGAGGGATAGATAGATAGAGGGATAGATAGATAGAGGGATAGATAGATAGAGGGATAGATAGATAGAGGGATAGATAGATAGAGGGATAGATAGATAGAGGGATAGATAGATAGAGAGAGAGAGATGGATAGATAGATAGAGGGATAGATAGATAGAGAGAGAGAGATAGATAGAGAGATAGAGGGAGAGATAGAGAGATAGAGAGAGAGAGATAGATAGAGAGATAGAGGGAGAGATAGATAGAGGGAGGGATAGAGGGATAGACGGACAGACGGACAGATAGATGCAATGTGATGTCTGCACACTCCTCACAGTCAGGTCTGCTAGACTCTATACCTCCAGCTCAGGATCATTAGTTCTCGGTGCCTTGTTCTTTTATTAGAAAGTTCCGGACTTCTCCTCCACGTTCTCTCCAGGTTTCCTGGGTCCTCTCACGCCCTGCGCTCTCACCTCCAGACTCCGAGCCGCCGTGGGGTTTAGTGGTGGTTGGAGGATATAAAGCCGCCTTTGCTTCTCTCAGCACAAAACTTCACAGGCCCGCGGAAAAAGAGAGCGATCCGAGGCCAGCGTCTGAGCCACAGAACACAAAGAAGGAATGTGTCCGGGACAGAGCTCCAACACGTACTACCTCCCAGCCGGGGGCAACTAGTGTGCAGGCCAGGTCATACAATGCAGGGAAAGAGGGGTCCGAGGACCCACCTGGAGCAGACCCATTATAGACCAATGTCACTATATACACCCCCAGTCAGATATAGAGAGGTACTAATGTCACTCTATAGACCCCCAGTCATATAGAGAGGTACTAATGTCACTCTATAGACCCCCAGTCAGATATAGAGAGGTACTAATGTCAATATATACACCCCCAGTCAGATATAGAGAGGTACTAATGTCACTATATACACCCCCAGTCAGATATAGAGAGGTACTAATGTCACTCTATAGACCCCCAGTCAGATATAGAGAGGTACTAATGTCACTCTATAGACCCCCAGTCACATATAGAGAGGTACTAATGTCACTCTATAGACCCCCAGTCAGATATAGAGAGGTACTAATGTCACTCTATAGAGCCCCAGTCAGATATAGAGAGGTACTAATGTCACTCTATAGACCTCCAGTCATATATAGATCGGTACTAATGTCACTCTATAGACCCCCAGACCGATACAGAGAGGTACTAATGTCACTCTATAGACCCCAGTCAGATACAGAGAGGTACTAATGTCACTCTATAGACCCCAGTCAGATACAGAGAGGTACTAATGTCACTCTATAGACCCCAGTCAGATATAGAGAGGTACTAATGTCACTCTATAGACCCCCAGTCAGATATAGAGAGATACTAATGTCACTCTATAGACCCCAGTCAGATATAGATCGGTACTAATGTCACTCTATAGACCCCCAGACCGATACAGAGAGGTACTAATGTCACTCTATAGACCCCCAGTCACATATAGAGAGGTACTAATGTCACTCTATAGACCTCCAGTCAGATATAGAGAGGTACTAATGTCACTCTATAAACCACCAGCATCACTCTATAGACCTTAATATTATTCTATAGACCACCAGTGTCACTCTATAGACCCCCAGTGTCTCTCTATAGACTACCAAAGTCACTCTATAGACCCCCAGTGTCATTCTATAGACCATCAATGTCACTCTATAGACCCCCCAGTGTCACCATATATGCCACCAGTGTCACTCTAAAGACCTCTATATCATTCTTTAGACCACCAATGACACTCTATAGACCAACAATGTCTCTACAGACCACCAATGTCACTCTATAGACCCCCAGTGTCACTCTATAGACCACCAATGTCACTCTATAGACCCCCAGTCAGATATAGAGAGGTACTAATGTCACTCTATAGACCCCCAGTCAGATATAGAGAGGTACTAATGTCACTCTATAGACCCCCAGTCACATATAGAGAGGTACTAATGTCACTCTATAGACCCCCAGTCACATATAGAGAGGTACTAATGTCACTCTATAGACCCCCAGTCAGATATAGAGAGGTACTAATGTCACTCTATAGACCCCCAGTCAGATATAGAGAGGTACTAATGTCACTCTATAGACCCCCAGTCAGATATAGAGAGGTACTAATGTCACTCTATAGACCCCCAGTCAGATATAGAGAGGTACTAATGTCACTCTATAGACCCCCAGTCAGATATAGAGAGGTACTAATGTCACTCTATAGACCCCCAGTCACATATAGAGAGGTACTAATGTCACTCTATAGACCCCCAGTCAGATATAGAGAGGTACTAATGTCACTCTATAGACCCCCAGTCACATATAGAGAGGTACTAATGTCACTCTATAGACCCCCAGTCAGATATAGAGAGGTACTAATGTCACTCTATAGACCCCCAGTCACATATAGAGAGGTACTAATGTCACTCTATAGACCCCCAGTCAGATATAGAGAGGTACTAATGTCACTCTATAGACCCCCAGTCAGATATAGAGAGGTACTAATGTCACTCTATAGACCCCCAGTCAGATATAGAGAGGTACTAATGTCACTCTATAGACCCCCAGTCACATATAGAGAGGTACTAATGTCACTCTATAGACCCCCAGTCAGATATAGAGAGGTACTAATGTCACTCTATAGACCCCCAGTCACATATAGAGAGGTACTAATGTCACTCTATAGACCCCCAGTCAGATATAGAGAGGTACTAATGTCACTCTATAGACCCCCAGTCACATATAGAGAGGTACTAATGTCACTCTATAGACCCCCAGTCAGATATAGAGAGGTACTAATGTCACTCTATAGACCCCAGTCAGATATAGAGAGGTACTAATGTCACTCTATAGACCCCCAGTCAGATATAGAGAGGTACTAATGTCACTCTATAGACCCCCAGTCAGATATAGAGAGGTACTAATGTCACTCTATAGACCCCCAGTCACATATAGAGAGGTACTAATGTCACTCTATAGACCCCCAGTCACATATAGAGAGGTACTAATGTCACTCTATAGACCCCCAGTCAGATATAGAGAGGTACTAATGTCACTCTATAGACCCCCAGTCACATATAGAGAGGTACTAATGTCACTCTATAGACCCCCAGTCAGATATAGAGAGGTACTAATGTCACTCTATAGACCCCCTGTCACATATAGAGAGGTACTAATGTCACTCTATAGACCCCCAGTCAGATATAGAGAGGTACTAATGTCACTCTATAGACCCCAGTCAGATATAAAGAGGTACTAATGTCACTCTATAGACCCCCAGTCAGATATAGATCGGTACTAATGTCACTCTATAGACCCCCAGACCAATACAGAGAGGTACTAATGTCACGGTATAGACTCCCAGACTGATACAGAGAGGTACTAATGTCACTCTATAGACCCCCAGTCACATATAGAGAGGTACTAATGTCACTCTATAGACCTCCAGTCAGATATAGAGAGGTACTAATGTCACTCTATAGACCAGCAATGCCTCTATAGACAACCAGTGGCACTCTATAAACCACCAGCATCACTCTATAGATCCCCAGTGTATCTCTATAGACTACCAAAGTCACTCTATAGACCATCAATGTCACTCTATAGACTCCCAGTGTCTCTCTATAGGCTACCAAAGTCACTCTATAGACCCCCAGTGTCATTCTATAGACCATCAATCTCATTTTATAGACCTTAATATTATTCTATAGACCTCCAGTGTCACCATATATGCCACCAGTGTCACTCTAAAGACCTCTATATCATTCTATAGACCACCAGTGTCACTCTATAGATTCTCAAGGTCATTCTATAGACCATCAATGTTATTCTTTAGACCACCAATGACACTCTATAGACCAAAAATGTCTCTACAGACCACCAATGTCACTCTATAGACACCCAGTGTCACTCTATAGACCACCAATGTCACTCTATAGACCCCCAGTCAGATATAGAGAGGTACTAATGTCACTCTATAGAGCCCCAGTCAGATATAGAGAGGTACTAATGTCACTCTATAGACCCCCAGTCAGATATAGAGAGGTACTAATGTCACTCTATAGACCCCCAGTCACATATAGAGAGGTACTAATGTCACTCTATAGACCCCCAGTCAGATATAGAGAGGTACTAATGTCACTCTATAGACCCCCAGTCACATATAGAGAGGTACTAATGTCACTCTATAGACCCCCAGTCAGATATAGAGAGGTACTAATGTCACTCTATAGACCCCCAGTCACATATAGAGAGGTACTAATGTCACTCTATAGACCCCCAGTCAGATATAGAGAGGTACTAATGTCACTCTATAGACCCCAGTCAGATATAGAGAGGTACTAATGTCACTCTATAGACCCCCAGTCAGATATAGAGAGGTACTAATGTCACTCTATAGACCCCCAGTCAGATATAGAGAGGTACTAATGTCACTCTATAGACCCCCAGTCAGATATAGAGAGGTACTAATGTCACTCTATAGACCCCCAGTCACATATAGAGAGGTACTAATGTCACTCTATAGACCCCCAGTCAGATATAGAGAGGTACTAATGTCACTCTATAGACCCCCAGTCACATATAGAGAGGTACTAATGTCACTCTATAGACCCCCAGTCAGATATAGAGAGGTACTAATGTCACTCTATAGACCCCCAGTCACATATAGAGAGGTACTAATGTCACTCTATAGACCCCCAGTCAGATATAGAGAGGTACTAATGTCACTCTATAGACCCCAGTCAGATATAGAGAGGTACTAATGTCACTCTATAGACCCCCAGTCAGATATAGATCGGTACTAATGTCACTCTATAGACCCCCAGACCGATACAGAGAGGTACTAATGTCACGGTATAGACTCCCAGACTGATACAGAGAGGTACTAATGTCACTCTATAGACCCCCAGTCACATATAGAGAGGTACTAATGTCACTCTATAGACCAGCAATGCCTCTATAGACAACCAGTGGCACTCTATAAACCACCAGCATCACTCTATAGACCCCCAGTGTATCTCTATAGGCTACCAAAGTCACTCTATAGACCCCCAGTGTCATTCTATAGATCACCAATGTCACTCTATTGACCAACAATCTCATTTTATAGACCTTAATATTATTCTATAGACCCCCCAGTGTCACCATATATGCCACCAGTGTCACTCTAAAGACCTCTATATCATTCTATAGACCACCAGTGTCACTCTATAGATTCTCAAGGTCATTCTATAGACCATCAATGTTATTCTTTAGACCACCAATGACACTCTATAGACCAACAATGTCTCTACAGACCACCAATGTCACTCTATAGACACCCAGTGTCACTCTATAGACCACCAATGTCACTCTATAGACCCCCAGTCAGATATAGAGAGGTACTAATGTCACTCTATAGAGCCCCAGTCAGATATAGAGAGGTACTAATGTCACTCTATAGACCCCCAGTCAGATATAGAGAGGTACTAATGTCACTCTATAGACCCCCAGTCACATATAGAGAGGTACTAATGTCACTCTATAGACCCCCAGTCACATATAGAGAGGTACTAATGTCACTCTATAGACCCCCAGTCAGATATAGAGAGGTACTAATGTCACTCTATAGACCCCCAGTCAGATATAGAGAGGTACTAATGTCACTCTATAGACCCCCAGTCAGATATAGAGAGGTACTAATGTCACTCTATAGACCCCCAGTCACATATAGAGAGGTACTAATGTCACTCTATAGACCCCCAGTCAGATATAGAGAGGTACTAAGGTCACTCTATAGACCCCCAGTCAGATATAGAGAGGTACTAATGTCACTCTATAGACCCCCAGTCAGATATAGAGAGGTACTAATGTCACTCTATAGACCCCCAGTCACATATAGAGAGGTACTAATGTCACTCTATAGACCCCCAGTCAGATATAGAGAGGTACTAATGTAACTCTATAGACCCCCAGACCGATACAGAGAGGTACTAATGTCACTGTATAGACCCCCAGACTGATCCAGAGAGGTACTAATGTCTCTCTATAGACCCCCAGTCAGATATAGAGAGGTACTAATGTCACTCTATAGACCCCCAGTCACATATAGAGAGGTACTAATGTCACTCTATAGACCTCCAGTCAGATATAGAGAGGTACTAATGTCACTCTATAGACCCAATGTCACTGTATAGACCACCAATGTCACTCTATAGACAACCAGTGGCACTCTATAAACCACCAGCATCACTCTATAGACCTTAATATTATTCTATAGACCACCAGTGTCACTCTATAGACCCCCAGTGTCTCTCTATAGACTACCAAAGTCACTCTATAGACCATCAATGTCACTCTATAGACCCCCAGTGTCATTCTATAGATCACCAATGTCACTCTATAGACCAACAATCTCATTTCATAGACCTTAATATTATTCTATAGACCACCAGTGTCACTCTATAGACCATCAATGTCACTCTATAGACCCCCCAGTGTCACCATATATGCCACCAGTGTCACTCTAAAGACCTCTATATCATTCTATAGACCACCAGTGTCACTCTATAGATTCTCAATGACACTCTATAGACCAACAATGTCTCTACAGACCACCAATGTCACTCTATAGACCCCCAGTGTCACTCTATAGACCACCAATGTCACTCTGTAGACCCCCAGTGTCATTCCCAATGTTACTCTATAGACCCCCAGTGTCATTCTATAGATCACCAATGTCACTCTATAGACCAACACTGTCTCTATAGACCACCAATGTCACTCTATAGACCCCCAGTGTCATGCTATAGACCACCAATGTCACTCTATAGACCCCCCAGTGTCACCATATAAACCACCAGTGTCACTCTAAAGACCTCTATATCATTCTATAGACCACCAGTGTCACTCTATAGATTCTCAAGATTGTTCTATAGACCATCAATGTTATTCTTTAGACCACCAATGTCTCTATAGACCCCCAGTGTCACTCTTTAGACCCCCCAGTGTCATTCAATAGACCACCAATGTTACTCTATAGACCCCCGGTGTCTCTCTATAGACCACCAATGTTACTCTATAGACCCACAGTGTCATTCTATAGACCACCAATGTCACTCTATAGACCCACAGTGTCATTCTATAGACCACCAATGTTACTCTATAGACCCCCAGTGTCTCTCTATAGACTACCAAAGTCACTCTATAGACCCCCCAGTGTCCTTCTATAGATCACCAGTGTCACTCTATAGACCAACAATCTCATTTTATAGACCCCCCAGTGTCACCATATATACCACCAGTGTCACTCTAAAGACCTCTATGTCACTCTATAGACCAACAATGTTATTCTTTAGACCACCAATGTCACTCTGTAGACCCCCCAGTGTCATTCCCAATGATACTCTATAGACCCCCAGTGTCTCTCTATAGACTACCAAAGTCACTCTATAGATCCCCCAGTGTCACTCTATAGACCCCCCAGTGTCATTCTATAGATCACCAATGTCACTCTATAGACCCACAGTGTCACTCCATAGACCAACAATCTCATTCTATAATATATAATATAATATAATATCTTAATATTATTCTATAGACCACCAATGTCACTCTATAGACCCCCCAGTGTCACCATATAAACTATCAGTGTCACTCTATAGATCCCCCAGTGTCACCATATATACCACCAGTGTCACTCTAAAGACCTCTATATCATTCTATAAACCACCAGTAACACTCTACAGACCACCAATGACACTCTATAGACCAACAATGTCTCTATAGACCCCCAGTGTCACTCTATAGACCCCCAGTGTCATTCTATAGACCCCCCAGTGTCATTCAATAGACCACCAATGTTACTCTATAGACCCCCGGTGTCTCTCTATAGACTACCAAAGTCAGTATATAGACCCCCCAGTGTCAATCTATTGACCTTAATATCAATCTATAGACACACAGTGTCACACTATAGACAAACAATGTCCTTCTATAGACCTTAATATTATTTTATAGACCACCAGTGTCACTATATAGACCACCAATGTCACTTTATAGACCCTCCAGTGTCACCATATATACCACCAGTGTCACTCTAAATACCTCTATATCATTCTATAGACCACCAGTGCCACTCTATAGATTCTCAATGTCATTCTATAGACCACCAATGTCACTCTATAGACCACTGATGTCACTCTAATAGACCAGCAATGCCTCTATAGACAACCAGTGGCACTCTATAAACCACCAGCGTCACTCTATAGACCTTAATATTATTTTATAGATCACCAGTGTCAATCTATAGACCACCAATGTCACTCTATAAACCACCAGTGTCACTCTATAGGTCACCAGTGTCCCTCTATAGACCACCAACATCACTCTATCGACCCTCCAATGTCACTCTATAGCCCACCAATGTCACTCTATAGACCCCCCAGCGTCATTCTATAAACCACCAATGTCACACTATAGACCACCAGCGTCACTCTATAGACCACCAATGTCACTTTAGAGACTCTCCAGTGTCACCATATATACATCCAGTGCCACTCTAAAGACCTCTATATCATTCTATAGACCACCAGTGTCACTCTATAGATTTTTCAAGGTCGTTCTATAGACCATCAATGTTATTCTTTAGTGTCATTCTATAGACCCCCAGTGTCTCTCTATATAGACTACCAAAGTCACTCTATAGACCCCCCAGATTCTCAATGTCATTCTATAGACCACCAATGTCACTCTATGGACCACCGATGTCACTCTATAGACCAACAATGTCTCTATAGACAACCAGTGGCACTCTATAGACCCCCAGTGTAAATCCATAGATCATTAATGTCACTCTATAGACTCACAGTGTCACTCTATAGACCAACAATGTCTCTATAGACCACCAGTGTCACTCTATAAACCCCCAGCATCACTCTATAGACCACCAGCGACACCCTATAAAAGTCCAATGTCACACTATAGACCACCAATGTCACTCTATAGACCCCCCAATGTCACTCTATAAACCACCAATGTCACTTTATAGACCCAATGTCACTCTATAGACCTCCAGTGTCAATCTGTAGACCCAATGTCACTCTATAGACCAACAATGTCTCTATAGACAACCAGTGCCACATTATAAAACACCAGCGTCACTCTATAGACCTTAATATAATCTTATAGACCACCAGTGTCAGTCTATGGACCACCATTGTCACTCTATAAACTCTATAGACCCCCAGTGTCACTCTATAGACCACCAAAGTCACTCTATAGACCCCCCAGTGTAATTCTATAAACCAGCAGTGTCACTCTATAGACCTCAATATCATTCTATAGACCACCAGTGTAACTCTATAGACCCACAGTATCACTCTATAAACCAACAATGTCTCTATAGACCACCAGTGTCACGCTATAAACCACCAGTGGCATGCTATCGACCCTACAGTGTCACTCTATAAACCACCAGTGTCACTCCATAGACCTCAATATCATTCTATAGACCACCAACATCACTCTATAGACCCCCCTAGTGTCACTCTATAAACCACCAATGTCACTCTATAAACCACCATTGTCAATCTATAGACCCAAAGTCACTCTCTAAACCACCAATGTCTCTCTATAGTCCACCAATGTTACTCTAAAGAGCCAATGTAAATCTATAGCCCCAATGTCACTCTATAAACCACCAATGTCAATCTATAGACCACCAATGTCAATCTATAGACCCAAATGCCACTCTATAAACCACCTATGTCACTCTATAGACCACCAATGTCACTCTATAGACCACCAATGTCACTCTAAACCACCAATGTCACTCTTTAGACCACAATGGCAATCTATAGACGCAATGTCACTCTATAAACCACCAATGTCACTCTATAAACCACCATTGTCACTCTATAAACCACCATTGTCACTATATAAACCACCAATGTCACTCTATAAACCATAAATGTCACTCTATAAACCACCATGGTCAGTATATAAACCACCAATGTCACTCTATAGACCATCAATGTCACTCTGTAGACCCAACATCACTCTATAGACCCCCAATGTCACTCTATAAACCACCAGTGCCACTCTATAAACCACCAATGTCATTATATAGACCACCAGCATCACTCTATAAACTACCAATGTCACTCTATAGACCATCGATGCCACTCTATAGACCAAAAACATCACTCTATAGTCTCCCCAATGTCACTCTATACACCACCAATGTCACTCTATAAACCACCAATGTCACTCTATAGACCATCAATGTCACTCTATAGACCACCAACATCACTCTATAGACCCCCCAGTGTCACTCTATAAACCACCAGTATCACTCTATAAACCTCCAATGTCACTCTATAGACCCCCAATGTCACTCTATAGACCACCAATGTCACTATAAACCAATGTCACTCTTTAGACCACCAATGTCACTCTTTAGACCACCAATGTCACTATATAGACCACCAATGTCAATCTATAGACCCAGTGTCACTCTATAAACGACCAATGTAACTCTATAGACCACCAATGTCAATCTATAGACCCAGTGTCACTCTATAAACCACCAATGTCACTCTATAGACCACCAATGTCAATCTATAGACCCAATGTCACTCTATAAACCACCAATGTAACTCTATAGACCACCAATGTCAAAATATAGTAGCCAATGTCACTGTAAAACCACCAATGTCACTCTATAGACCACCAACGCCACTCTCTAAACTACCAATGTCTCTCTATAGACCACCAACATCACTCTATAGACCCCCAATGTCACTCTATAAACTACCAATGTCACTCTAAAAACCCTAATGTCACTATATAAACCACCAACATCACTATATATAACCCCTAGTGTCACTCTATAATCCATCAGTGTCACTCTCTAAACTACCAATGTCAGTCTATGGACCCAATGTCACTCTATAAACCACCAATGTAACTCTATAGACCACCAATGTCAATTTATAGACCCAATGTCACTCTAAAACCACCAATGTCACTCTATAGATTACCAGTGTCACTCTATAGACAAAATGTCACTCGATAAACCACCATTGTCACTCTATAAACAATCAATGTCACTCGATAAACCACCATTGTCACTATATAAACCACCAATGTCACTCTATAAACCATTAATGTAACTCTATAGACCCAATGTCACTCTATAGACCCAATGTCACTCTATAGACCCAACATCACTCTATATACCCCCAATGTCACTCTATAAACCACCAATGTCCCTCTATAGACCACCAACAACACTCTCTAAACTACCAATGTCACTCTATAGACCACCAACATCACTCTATAGACCCCCAATGTCACTCTATAGACCCCCAATGTCACTCTATAGACCCCCAATGTCACTCTAAATACCCTAATGTCACTATATAAACCACCAACATCACTCTATATACCCCCCAGTGTCACTCTATAATCCACCAGTGTCACTCTCTAAACTACCAATGTCACTCTATAGATCCAATGTCACTCTATAAACCACCAATGTCAATCTATAGACCACCAGTGTCAATCTATGGACCCAGTGCCACTCTATAAACCAACAATGTCTCTATAGACCTTAATATAATTCTTTAGACCACCAGTGTCAGTCTATAGATCACCAAAGTCAACTCTAAAGACCCCCAGTTGTAATTCTATAAACATCCAGTGTCACTCTGTAGACCAACAATGTCTCTATAGACCACCAGTGTCACGCTATAAACCACCTGTGTCACACTATCGACCCTCCAGTCTTACCCTATAAACCACCAATGTCACTCTGTAGATCACCAGTGTCACTCTGTAGACCACCAAAGTCACCCTATAGACCTCCCGGTGTAATTCTATAAACCACCAGTGTCACTCAATTATACCTCAACTATAGACCTCAATATCATTCTATAGACCACCAGTGTAACTCTATAGACCCACAGTGTCACTCTATAGACCACCAATGTCACTCTGTAGAACCAATGTCACTATATAGACCAAAAATGTCAATCTGTAGACCCAGTGTCACTCTATAAACCTCCAATGTCACTCTATAGACCACCAATGTCACTCTATAGACCACCAATATCACTATATAGACCCAATGTCACTCTATAAACCACCAATGTCACTCTATAGACCACCAATGTCACTCTATAGACCACCAATGTCACTCTATAGACCCAAATGTCACTCTATAAAACACCAATGTCCCTCTATAGACCACCAATGTCACTATATAGACCACCAATATCAATATATAGACACAGTGTCACTCTATAAACCACCAATGTCACTCTATAGACTACCAATGTCAATCTATAGACCCAATGTCACTTTATAAACCACCAATGTAACTCTATAGACCACCAATGTCACTCTATAGCCCCAATGCCACTCTATAAACCACCAATGTCACTCTATGGACCCAATGTCACTAAATAGACCACCAATGTCAATCTATAGACCCAGTGTCACTGTATAAACCACCAATGTCACTCTACAGACCACCAATGTCAATCTATATACCCAATGTCACTCTATAAACCACCAAAGTAACTTTATAGACCATCAATGTCAATTTATAGACCCAATGTCACTCTATAAACCGCCAATGTCACTCTAAAGATTACTAGTGTCACTCTATAGACAACATGTAACTTGATAAACCACCATTGTCACTCTATAAACCATCAATGTCACTCTATAAACCACCATTGTCACAATATAAACCACCAATGTCACTCTATAGACCACCAATGTCACTCTATAGACCAAATGTCACTCTGTAGACCACCCAATGTCACTCTGTAGACCACCCAATGTCACTCTATAGACCACCCAATGTCACTCTATAAACCACCAATGTCACTCTATAAACCACCAATGTCACTCTATAGACCCAATGTCACTCTATGAACCACCAATGTCCCTCTATAGACCACCAATGTCACAATATAGACCACTAATGTCAATCTATAGACACAGTGTCACTCTATAAACCACCTATGTCACTCTATAGACCACCAATGTCACTCTATAGACTACCAATATCAATCTATAGACCCAATGTCACTTTATAAACCACCAATGTAACTCTATAGACCACCAATGTCACTCTATAGCCCCAATGCCACTCTATAAACCACCAATGTCAATCTATAAACCACCAATGTCACTCTATGGACCCAATGTCACTGTATAAACCACCAATGTCACTCTACAGACCACCAATGTCAATCTATATACCCAATGTCACTCTATAAACCACCATTGTAACTCTATAGACCATCAATGTCAATTTATAGACCCAATGTCACTCTATAAACCAACAATGTCACTCTAAAGATTACTAGTGTCACTCTATAGACAAAATGTCACTCGATAAACCACCATTGTCACCCTATAAGCCATCAATGTCACTCTATAAACCACCATTGTCACTATATAAACCACCAATGTCACTCTATAGACCATTAATGTCACTCTATAGACCATTAATGTCACTCTATAGACCCAACGCCACTCTATAAACCACCAATGTCACTCTATAAACCACCAATGTCACTCTATAGACTACCAACACCACTCTATAGACTACCAATATCACTCTATAGACCCAATGTCACTCTATAAACCACAAGTGTCACTCTATAAACTACCAATGTCACTCTATAGACCACCAATGTCGATCTATAGACCCAATGTCACTCTATAGACTAACAATGTCTCTATAGACAACCAGTGCCACTCTATAAACCACCAGTGTCACTCAATAGACCCACAGTGCCACTCTATAGACCGACAATGTCTCTCTAGACACCAGTGTCACGCTATAAACCACCAGTGTCACTCTATAGATCAACAGTGTCACTCTATAGACCACCAAAGTCACTCTATAGTCCCCCAGGTGTAATTCTATAAACCACCAGTGTCACTCTATAGACCTCAAAATCATTCTATAGACCCACAGTGTAACTCTATAGACCCACAGTGTCACTCTATAGACCAACAATGTCTCTATAGACCACCAGTGTCACGCTATAAACCACTAGTGTCACGCTATTGACCCTCCAGTGTCACTCTATAAATCACCAGTGCCAGTCTATAGATCACCAGTGTCACTCTATAGATCACCAACATCACTCTATCGACCCTCCAGTGTCACTCTATAAACCACCAGTATCATTCTATAAACCTCCAATGTCACTCTATAGACCACCAATGTCACTCTATAGACCCAATGTCACTCTATAGACCACCAATGTCAGTCTATAGACCACCAATGTCAGTCTATAGACCCAATGTCACTCTATAAACCACCAATGTCACTGTATAGAGCACCAATATAACTCTATAGACCCAATGTCACTACATAGACCACCCATGGCAATGTATAGACCCAATGTCACTCTATAAACCACCAATGTCCCTCTATAGACTGCCAATGTCACTCGATAAACAACCAAAGTCGCTCTATAGATGACCAATGTCAAACTATAGACCAACAATGTCACTCTATAAACCACCAATATCAATCTATAGACCATAAATATCACTCTATAGACCCAATGTCACTCTAAATACCACCAAGGTCACTCTATAGACCACAAGTGTCACTCTATAGACCCAATGTCACTCTATAGACCCAATGTCACTCTATAAAGCACCATTGTCACTCTATAAACCACCAATGTCGCTCTATTAACCACCAATGTCACTCTATAGACCACCAGCATCACTCTATAAACTACCAATGTCACTCTATAGACCACCAATGTCACTCTATAGACCCAATGTCACTCTATAAACCACCAATGTCACTCTATAGACCAAATGTCACTCTATAAACCACCAACATCAAGCTATAGACACCCCAGTGTCACTCTATAAACCACCAGTGTCACTCTATAGACCACCGATGTCACTCTATAAACCACCAATGTCACTCTATAAACCACCAATGTCACTCTATAGACCCAATGTCACTCTATAGACCCAATGTCACTCTATAAACCACCATTGTCACTCTATAAACCACCAATGTTGCTCTATTAACCACCAATGTCACTCTATAGACCACCAGCATCACTCTATAAACTACCAATGTCACTCTATAGACCACCAATGTCACTCTATAGACCCAATGTCACTCTATGGACCACCAACATCACTCTATAGACCCCCCAATGTCACTCTATAAACCACCAATGTCACTCTATAGACCAAATGTCACTCTATAAACCACCAACATAAAGCTATAGACACCCCAGTGTCACTCTATAAACCACCAGTGTCACTCTATAAACTACCAATGTCACTCTATAGACCACCAATGTCACTCTATAAACCACCAATGTCACTCTATAAACCACCAATGTCACTCTATAGACCACCTGAGTCACTCTATAGACCAACAATGTATCTATAGACAACCAGTGCCACCCTATAAACCACCAGCATCACTCTATAAACCTTAATATAATTCTATAGACCACCAATGTCACTCTTTAAACTATATAGACCCCCAGTGTCACTCTATAGACCCTCTGGTGCAATTCTATAAACCACCAGTGTCACACTATATACCTCAATATCATTCTATAGACCACCAGTGTAACTCCATAGACCTATAGTGACACTCTATAGACCAGCAATGTCTCTATAGACCACCAGTGTCACTCTATAATCCACCAGTGTCACTCTATAAACTACCAATGTCACTCTATTAACCAGCAATGTCACTCTATAGACCACCAGCGTCACTCTATAGACCACCAGCGTCACTCTATAAACTACCAATGTCACTCTATAGACCACCAATGTCACTCTATAGACCACCAATGTCACTCTATGGACCACCAACATCACTCTATAGACCCCCCAATGTCACTCTATAAACCACCAATGTCACTCTATAGACCAAATGTCACTCTATAAACCACCAACATCACGCTATAGACCCCCCAGTGTCACTCTATAAACCACCAGTGTCACTCTATAAACTACCAATGTCACTCTATAGACCACCAATGTCACTCTAAAGATTACTAGTGTCACTCTATAGACAACATGTAACTTGATAAACCACCATTGTCACTCTATAAACCATCAATGTCACTCTATAAACCACCATTGTCACAATATAAACCACCAATGTCACTCTATAGACCACCAATGTCACTCTATAGACCCAATGTCACTCTGTAGACCACCCAATGTCACTCTATAGACCACCCAATGACACTCTATAGACCACCCAATGTCACTCTATAAACCACCAATGTCACTCTATAGACCCAAATGTCACTCTATAAAACACCAATGTCCCTCTATAGACCACCAATGTCACTATATAGACCACCAATATCAATATATAGACACAGTGTCACTCTATAAACCACCAATGTCACTCTATAGACTACCAATGTCAATCTATAGACCCAATGTCACTTTATAAACCACCAATGTAACTCTATAGACCACCAATGTCACTCTATAGCCCCAATGCCACTCTATAAACCACCAATGTCACTCTATGGACCCAATGTCACTAAATAGACCACCAATGTCAATCTATAGACCCAGTGTCACTGTATAAACCACCAATGTCACTCTACAGACCACCAATGTCAATCTATATACCCAATGTCACTCTATAAACCACCAAAGTAACTTTATAGACCATCAATGTCAATTTATAGACCCAATGTCACTCTATAAACCGCCAATGTCACTCTAAAGATTACTAGTGTCACTCTATAGACAACATGTAACTTGATAAACCACCATTGTCACTCTATAAACCATCAATGTCACTCTATAAACCACCATTGTCACAATATAAACCACCAATGTCACTCTATAGACCACCAATGTCACTCTATAGACCCAATGTCACTCTGTAGACCACCCAATGTCACTCTATAGACCACCCAATGACACTCTATAGACCACCCAATGTCACTCTATAAACCACCAATGTCACTCTATAAACCACCAATGTCACTCTATAGACCCAATGTCACTCTATAGACCCAATGTCACTCTATAAACCACCATTGTCACTCTATAAACCACCAATGTCACTCTACAGACCACCAATGTCAATCTATATACCCAATGTCACTCTATAAACCACCAAAGTAACTTTATAGACCATCAATGTCAATTTATAGACCCAATGTCACTCTATAAACCAACAATGTCACTCTAAAGATTACTAGTGTCACTCTATAGACAAAATGTCACTCGATAAACCACCATTGTCACCCTATAAGCCATCAATGTCACTCTATAAACCACCATTGTCACTATATAAACCACCAATGTCACTCTATAGACCATTAATGTCACTCTATAGACCATTAATGTCACTCTATAGACCCAACGTCACTCTATAAACCACCAATGTCACTCTATAGACTACCAACACCACTCTATAGACTACCAATATCACTCTATAGACCCAATGTCACTCTATAAACCACAAGTGTCACTCTATAAACTACCAATGTCACTCTATAGACCACCAATGTCGATCTATAGACCCAATGTCACTCTATAGACTAACAATGTCTCTATAGACAACCAGTGCCACTCTATAAACCACCAGTGTCACTCAATAGACCCACAGTGCCACTCTATAGACCGACAATGTCTCTCTAGACACCAGTGTCACGCTATAAACCACCAGTGTCACTCTATAGATCAACAGTGTCACTCTATAGACCACCAAAGTCACTCTATAGTCCCCCAGGTGTAATTCTATAAACCACCAGTGTCACTCTATAGACCTCAAAATCATTCTATAGACCACCAGTGTAACTCTATAGACCCACAGTGTCACTCTATAGACCAACAATGTCTCTATAGACCACCAGTGTCACGCTATAAACCACTAGTGTCACGCTATTGACCCTCCAGTGTCACTCTATAAATCACCAGTGCCAGTCTATAGATCACCAGTGTCACTCTATAGACCACCAACATCACTCTATCGACCCTCCAGTGTCACTCTATAAACCACCAGTATCATTCTATAAACCTCCAATGTCACTCTATAGACCACCAATGTCACTCTATAGACCCAATGTCACTCTATAGACCACCAATGTCAGTCTATAGACCACCAATGTCAGTCTATAGACCCAATGTCACTCTATAAACCACCAATGTCACTGTATAGAGCACCAATGTAACTCTATAGACCCAATGTCACTACATAGACCACCCATGGCAATGTATAGACCCAATGTCACTCTATAAACCACCATTGTCACTCTATAGACCAAATGTCACTCTATAAACCACCAATGTCACTCTATAGACCACCAGCATCACTCTATAAACTACCAATGTCACTCTATAGACCACCAATGTCACTCTATAGACCCAATGTCACTCTATGGACCACCAACATCACTCTATAGACCCCCCAATGTCACTCTATAAACCACCAATGTCAATCTATAGACCCAGTGTCACTGTATAAACCACCAATGTCACTCTACAGACCACCAATGTCAATCTATATACCCAATGTCACTCTATAAACCACCAAAGTAACTTTATAGACCATCAATGTCAATTTATAGACCCAATGTCACTCTATAAACCGCCAATGTCACTCTAAAGATTACTAGTGTCACTCTATAGACAACATGTAACTTGATAAACCACCATTGTCACTCTATAAACCATCAATGTCACTCTATAAACCACCATTGTCACAATATAAACCACCAATGTCACTCTATAGACCACCAATGTCACTCTATAGACCCAATGTCACTCTGTAGACCACCCAATGTCACTCTATAGACCACCCAATGACACTCTATAGACCACCCAATGTCACTCTATAAACCACCAATGTCACTCTATAAACCACCAATGTCACTCTATAGACCCAATGTCACTCTATAGACCCAATGTCACTCTATGAACCACCAATGTCCCTCTATAGACCACCAATGTCACAATATAGACCACTAATGTCAATCTATAGACACAGTGTCACTCTATAAACCACCTATGTCACTCTATAGACCACCAATGTCACTCTATAGACTACCAATGTCAATCTATAGACCCAATGTCACTTTATAAACCACCAATGTAACTCTATAGACCACCAATGTCACTCTATAGCCCCAATGCCACTCTATAAACCACCAATGTCAATCTATAAACCACCAATGTCACTCTATGGACCCAATGTCACTGTATAAACCACCAATGTCACTCTACAGACCACCAATGTCAATCTATATACCCAATGTCACTCTATAAACCACCATTGTAACTCTATAGACCATCAATGTCAATTTATAGACCCAATGTCACTCTATAAACCAACAATGTCACTCTAAAGATTACTAGTGTCACTCTATAGACAAAATGTCACTCGATAAACCACCATTGTCACCCTATAAGCCATCAATGTCACTCTATAAACCACCATTGTCACTATATAAACCACCAATGTCACTCTATAGACCATTAATGTCACTCTATAGACCATTAATGTCACTCTATAGACCCAACGTCACTCTATAAACCACCAATGTCACTCTATAGACTACCAATATCACTCTATAGACCCAATGTCACTCTATAAACCACAAGTGTCACTCTATAAACTACCAATGTCACTCTATAGACCACCAATGTCGATCTATAGACCCAATGTCACTCTATAGACTAACAATGTCTCTATAGACAACCAGTGCCACTCTATAAACCACCAGTGTCACTCAATAGACCCACAGTGCCACTCTATAGACCGACAATGTCTCTCTAGACACCAGTGTCACGCTATAAACCACCAGTGTCACTCTATAGATCAACAGTGTCACTCTATAGACCACCAAAGTCACTCTATAGTCCCCCAGGTGTAATTCTATAAACCACCAGTGTCACTCTATAGACCTCAAAATCATTCTATAGACCACCAGTGTAACTCTATAGACCCACAGTGTCACTCTATAGACCAACAATGTCTCTATAGACCACCAGTGTCACGCTATAAACCACTAGTGTCACGCTATTGACCCTCCAGTGTCACTCTATAAATCACCAGTGCCAGTCTATAGATCACCAGTGTCACTCTATAGACCACCAACATCACTCTATCGACCCTCCAGTGTCACTCTATAAACCACCAGTATCATTCTATAAACCTCCAATGTCACTCTATAGACCACCAATGTCACTCTATAGACCCAATGTCACTCTATAGACCACCAATGTCAGTCTATAGACCACCAATGTCAGTCTATAGACCCAATGTCACTCTATAAACCACCAATGTCACTGTATAGAGCACCAATGTAACTCTATAGACCCAATGTCACTACATAGACCACCCATGGCAATGTATAGACCCAATGTCACTCTATAAACCACCATTGTCACTCTATAAACCACCAATGTCGCTCTATTAACCACCAATGTCACTCTATAGACCACCAGCATCACTCTATAAACTACCAATGTCACTCTATAGACCACCAATGTCACTCTATAGACCCAATGTCACTCTATGGACCACCAACATCACTCTATAGACCCCCCAATGTCACTCTATAAACCACCAATGTCAATCTATAGACCCAGTGTCACTGTATAAACCACCAATGTCACTCTACAGACCACCAATGTCAATCTATATACCCAATGTCACTCTATAAACCACCAAAGTAACTTTATAGACCATCAATGTCAATTTATAGACCCAATGTCACTCTATAAACCGCCAATGTCACTCTAAAGATTACTAGTGTCACTCTATAGACAACATGTAACTTGATAAACCACCATTGTCACTCTATAAACCATCAATGTCACTCTATAAACCACCATTGTCACAATATAAACCACCAATGTCACTCTATAGACCACCAATGTCACTCTATAGACCCAATGTCACTCTGTAGACCACCCAATGTCACTCTATAGACCACCCAATGACACTCTATAGACCACCCAATGTCACTCTATAAACCACCAATGTCACTCTATAAACCACCAATGTCACTCTATAGACCCAATGTCACTCTATGAACCACCAATGTCCCTCTATAGACCACCAATGTCACAATATAGACCACTAATGTCAATCTATAGACACAGTGTCACTCTATAAACCACCTATGTCACTCTATAGACCACCAATGTCACTCTATAGACTACCAATGTCAATCTATAGACCCAATGTCACTTTATAAACCACCAATGTAACTCTATAGACCACCAATGTCACTCTATAGCCCCAATGCCACTCTATAAACCACCAATGTCAATCTATAAACCACCAATGTCACTCTATGGACCCAATGTCACTGTATAAACCACCAATGTCACTCTACAGACCACCAATGTCAATCTATATACCCAATGTCACTCTATAAACCACCATTGTAACTCTATAGACCATCAATGTCAATTTATAGACCCAATGTCACTCTATAAACCAACAATGTCACTCTAAAGATTACTAGTGTCACTCTATAGACAAAATGTCACTCGATAAACCACCATTGTCACCCTATAAGCCATCAATGTCACTCTATAAACCACCATTGTCACTATATAAACCACCAATGTCACTCTATAGACCATTAATGTCACTCTATAGACCATTAATGTCACTCTATAGACCCAACGTCACTCTATAAACCACCAATGTCACTCTATAGACTACCAACACCACTCTATAGACTACCAATATCACTCTATAGACCCAATGTCACTCTATAAACCACAAGTGTCACTCTATAAACTACCAATGTCACTCTATAGACCACCAATGTCGATCTATAGACCCAATGTCACTCTATAGACTAACAATGTCTCTATAGACAACCAGTGCCACTCTATAAACCACCAGTGTCACTCAATAGACCCACAGTGCCACTCTATAGACCGACAATGTCTCTCTAGACACCAGTGTCACGCTATAAACCACCAGTGTCACTCTATAGATCAACAGTGTCACTCTATAGACCACCAAAGTCACTCTATAGTCCCCCAGGTGTAATTCTATAAACCACCAGTGTCACTCTATAGACCTCAAAATCATTCTATAGACCACCAGTGTAACTCTATAGACCCACAGTGTCACTCTATAGACCAACAATGTCTCTATAGACCACCAGTGTCACGCTATAAACCACTAGTGTCACGCTATTGACCCTCCAGTGTCACTCTATAAATCACCAGTGCCAGTCTATAGATCACCAGTGTCACTCTATAGACCACCAACATCACTCTATCGACCCTCCAGTGTCACTCTATAAACCACCAGTATCATTCTATAAACCTCCAATGTCACTCTATAGACCACCAATGTCACTCTATAGACCCAATGTCACTCTATAGACCACCAATGTCAGTCTATAGACCACCAATGTCAGTCTATAGACCCAATGTCACTCTATAAACCACCAATGTCACTGTATAGAGCACCAATGTAACTCTATAGACCCAATGTCACTACATAGACCACCCATGGCAATGTATAGACCCAATGTCACTCTATAAACCACCAATGTCCCTCTATAGACTGCCAATGTCACTCGATAAACAACCAAAGTCGCTCTATAGATGACCAATGTCAAACTATAGACCAACAATGTCACTCTATAAACCACCAATATCAATCTATAGACCATAAATATCACTCTATAGACCCAATGTCACTCTAAATACCACCAAGGTCACTCTATAGACCACAAGTGTCACTCTATAGACCCAATGTCACTCTATAGACTCAATGTCACTCTATAAAGCACCATTGTCACTCTATAAACCACCAATGTCGCTCTATTAACCACCAATGTCACTCTATAAACCACCAGCATCACTCTATAAACCACCAATGTCACTCTATAGACCACCAATGTCACTCTATAGACCCAATGTCACTCTATAGACCCAATGTCACTCTATGGACCACCAACATCACTCTATAGACCCCCCAATGTCACTCTATAAACCACCAATGTCACTCTATAGACCAAATGTCACTCTATAAACCACCAACATCAAGCTATAGACACCCCAGTGTCACTCTATAAACCACCAGTGTCACTCTATAGACCACCAATGTCACTCTATAAACCACCAATGTCACTCTATAAACCACCAATGTCACTCTATAGACCCAATGTCACTCTATAGACCCAATGTCACTCTATAAACCACCATTGTCACTCTATAAACCACCAATGTCGCTCTATTAACCACCAATGTCACTCTATAGACCACCAGCATCACTCTATAAACTACCAATGTCACTCTATAGACCACCAATGTCACTCTATAGACCCAATGTCACTCTATGGACCACCAACATCACTCTATAGACCCCCCAATGTCACTCTATAAACCACCAATGTCACTCTATAGACCAAATGTCACTCTATAAACCACCAACATAAAGCTATAGACACCCCAGTGTCACTCTATAAACCACCAGTGTCACTCTATAAACTACCAATGTCACTCTATAGACCACCAATGTCACTCTATAAACCACCAATGTCACTCTATAAACCACCAATGTCACTCTATAGACCACCTGAGTCACTCTATAGACCAACAATGTATCTATAGACAACCAGTGCCACCCTATAAACCACCAGCATCACTCTATAAACCTTAATATAATTCTATAGACCACCAATGTCACTCTTTAAACTATATAGACCCCCAGTGTCACTCTATAGACCCTCTGGTGCAATTCTATAAACCACCAGTGTCACACTATATACCTCAATATCATTCTATAGACCACCAGTGTAACTCCATAGACCTATAGTGACACTCTATAGACCAGCAATGTCTCTATAGACCACCAGTGTCACTCTATAATCCACCAGTGTCACTCTATAAACTACCAATGTCACTCTATTAACCAGCAATGTCACTCTATAGACCACCAGCGTCACTCTATAGACCACCAGCGTCACTCTATAAACTACCAATGTCACTCTATAGACCACCAATGTCACTCTATAGACCACCAATGTCACTCTATGGACCACCAACATCACTCTATAGACCCCCCAATGTCACTCTATAAACCACCAATGTCACTCTATAGACCAAATGTCACTCTATAAACCACCAACATAAAGCTATAGACACCCCAGTGTCACTCTATAAACCACCAGTGTCACTCTATAAACTACCAATGTCACTCTATAGACCACCAATGTCACTCTATAGACCACCAGTGTCACTCTATAATCCACCAGTGTCACTCCATAGACCTCAATATCATCCTATAGACCACCAACATCACTCTATAGACCTTCTAGTGTCACTCTATAAACCACCAGTGTCACTCTATAAAGTACTTATGTCACTCTATAGACCACCAATGTCACTCTATAGACCCCCAATGTCAATCTATAGACCCAATGTCACTCTATAAACCACCAATGTCACTCTATAGACCACCAATGTCACTCTATAGACCACCAATGTCACTCTATAGACCCAATGTCACTCTATAGACCACCAATGTCAATCTATAGACCCAATGTAACTCTATAAACCACAAATGTTACTCTATAGACCACCAATGCAACTCTATAGACCCAATGTCACTATATAGACCACCAATGTCACTCTATAGACCACCAATGTCACTCTATAGACCCAATGCCACTCTATAGACACAATGTCACTCTATAAACCAACAATCTAACTCTATAGACCACCAGTGTCACTCTATAAACCACCAATGCCACTCTATAGACCCATTGTCACTCTATAAAACACCAATTCCACTCTATAGACCATCAATGTCACTCTATGGACCCCCCAGTGTCACTCTATAGACCCCCCAGTGTCACTCTATAGACCCCCCAGTGTCAGTCTATAAACTACCTATGTCACTCTATAGACCCGATGTCACTCTATAAACCCAATGTCACTCTATAGACCCAATGTCACTCTATAGACCCAATGTCACTCTATAGACCCAATGTTACTCTATAAACCACCAATGTCACTCTTTAGACCACCAATGTCACTCTTTAGACCCAATGTCACTCTATAGACCCAATGTCACTCTATAGACCACCAATGTCACTCTATAGACCACCAATGTCACTCTTTCGACCCAATGTCACTCTATAGACCCAATGTCACTCTATAGACCACCAATGTCACTCTATAGACCACCAATGTCAATCTATAGAGCCAATGTCACTCTATAAACCACCAATGTCATTCTATTATCCACCAATGTCACTCTATAGAACCAATGTTACTCTACAAACCACCATTGACACTCTATTATCCACCAATGTCACTCTATAGAACCAATGTTACTCTACAAACCACCATTGACACTCTATTATCCACCAATGTCACTCTATAGACCATCAATGTCACTCTATAGACCCAATGTCACTGTATAGACCACCAATGTCACTCTATAGACCCCCAGTGTCACTCTATAAACCACCAGTGTCACTCTATAAACCACCAATGTCACTATATAGCCCCCCAGTCAGAATGTATGTATAGATGAGAGGAGACTCCATGACAGTAATATGTATAGATTAGATGGGACTCCATGACATTAATATGTATAGATTAGAGAGGACACCATGACAGTAATATGTATAGATTAGAGAGGACTCCATGACATTAATATGTATAGATTAGAGAGGACTCCATGACATTAATATGTATAGATTAGAGAGGACTCCATGACATTAATATGTATAGATTAGAGGAGACTCCAAGGCAGTAATATGTATACAGTAGATTAGAGAGGACTCCATGACAGTAATATGTATAGATTAGAGGGGACTACATGACAGTAATATGTATAGATTAGAGGGGACTCCATGACAGTAATATGTATAGATTAGAGGAGACTCCAAGGCAGTAATATGTATACAGTAGATTAGAGGGGACTCCATGACATTAATATGTATAGATTAGAGGCGACTCCATGACATTAATATGTATAGATTAGAGGGGACTCCATGACATTAATATGTATAGATTAGAGGGGAATCCATGACAGTAATATGTATAGATTAGAGGGGACTCCATGACAGTAATATGTATAGATTAGAGGGGACTCCATGACATTAATATGTATAGATTAGAGGAGACTCCATGACAGTAATATGTATAGATTAGAGAGGACTCCATGACAGTAATATGTATAGATTAGAGGGGACTCCATGACAGTAATATGTATAGATTAGAGGGGACTCCATGATAATAATATGTATAGATTAGAGAGGACTCCATGACATTAATATGTATAGATTAGAGGGAACTCCATGACAGTAATATATATAGATTAGAGGGGACTCCATGATAATAATATGTATAGATTAGAGAGGACTCCATGACATTAATATGTATAGATTAGAGGGGACTCCATGATAATAATATGTATAGATTAGAGAGGACTCCATGACATTAATATGTATAGATTAGAGAGGACTCCATGACAGTAATATGTATAGATTAGAGAGGACTCCATGACAGTAATATGTATAGATTAGAGAGTACTCCATGACAGTAAAATGTATAGATTAGAGGGGACTCAATGTCAGTAATATGTATAGATTAGAGGAGACTCCATGACAGTAATATGTATAGATTAGAGGGGACTCCATGACAGTAATATGTATAGATTAGAGGAGACTCCATGACAGTAATATGTATAGATTAGAGGAGACTCCATGACAGTAATATGTATAGATTAGAGAGTACTCCATGACAGTAATATGTATAGATTAGAGGGGACTCAATGTCAGTAATATGTATAGATTAGAGGAGACTCCATGACAGTAATATGTATAGATTAGAGGGGACTCCATGACAGTAATATGTATAGATTAGAGGAGACTCCATGACAGTAATATGTATAGATTAGAGGAGACTCCATGACAGTAATATGTATAGATTAGAGGAGAGAGAGAGGGGGATATGAGAAAGAACCTGCAAATAAATCAATGTATTAATAAAGTTCAAGAAAGTGATATGTATCAACAAAAGAGGAACAAGAACAAGAGGTCCTGATAGGAAGTTAGAAAGTGTAAGTGCTTAAGAGGAAGTAGATCGGGGGGAAATCCTTCCATCTGAAGTGGTAGAGCCAACCAAGTTAATAAGGAGATGTCTAAATCAGGCTGAAGCTACAAGCCAGGTCTGCTTCAGAATGAAGCCAATTAGTCTGGAGCTGTCAGGTCCCTTTAAGCTGGCACAGTGCTTGGTTACTAAGTACATCTTTAATTGCTTTCCTGGAGCTCAGGCCCATTCTCAGCCCACACGGGTGACCCGGGGTCACTTGGCAGCTCCACTGACCGGTCTGTAGGGCTCAGATACACCCGCAGGTCTCACATCCTCGTGTGTGGCCTGTACAGGGGGCTACGCCTGGAAATAGACCCCCCAGAGGCGGACACGGGACACGTACAGAATCAGTTACATCGTTATAGACATGCCATGAATTATATTATATTACATTATATATTAGTAAATGCTCACATTTTATTCTAAAGTCCCTCAAACATTGGCTTAAAAAGTGGCATAAAAAAGAAAAATTCAAACTTATCTCACTCACATTTAGGTAACGAATAAATAGTATAAATAAATAAACATAGGCTCTATGTTGTGTTATCCATTTTGTTCTAAAGTGAATCAGTCCTGGGAAATTCCATGATGTTGATGTATTCATATGCAAATGAGCAGCTCATGCATATTAATTAGCTGCTGAGATTTGCTCATTAGGGTTACAGTCAACTTGTCTTTTTGTGTAGTGGGCAAAGAAAAGACCTGCAATGTTATCTGGCAGCTAGACCTGTCTCCCACCCCTATCTGAGCTGCACATTGTCATACAGGAGCGACAACATCAATCATTAATGTTTCAGAAATTATTTACTATAGACAAAAACTGCTACTTCAATGTACAGCCGTTGTCCCTTTAAATTCCATTTTTAAAAATGTATTATAATTGACCCCAAATGAGGCCAAAGTGTTGACTTGAGTATTAATAACATGGAGTCCTCTAACACACTTGGAGCCATTCTCTGTGGCCATATGTAGATTTCTGGCTGTATTTTTAGCACAAACACTGCTCCTTTCACAGGACCCGCCGTGTTTTTTTTTTCAGATTTTTGCACTAATAAAACTGCAACCCCCCCCCCCCCCCCCAGCCCCTCTTGGGTTCTGGCCACAGGTTTGTTTTTTTATTTATACTCGCCCGGACTTCACGCCTATCCCGAGGTGGTGGCAGAAAGGTCTGTGGAATAATGGGGGCCTTGATGGGGCCAGGCTATGGGGGGGCGGCCCAGAATGCTTTGCGTCTGGCTCAGATTTATATTAACGCACAGATATATTTAGAGTTAAATGATCACTTTAGTCTTGTATTGTAGAACTACACTTTGTATTGGGCAATACTGGCTCTACCTTATTACTTTTATATGCAATTATACTGTAGCGGAAGCTACCATTTTGTTTTTTGCTAATCAGCTTCCTGGATGCTCTGTTAGCTTCTGGGAATGCGGGAGCTAAAACTGCCAGTGTCTTAACCCAATTAGCCACCTACTTGTCCTTGTAACTTACTAACTAACAAACTAATTCATTACCTACCTAACTAACCAACTACCACCCCACCTGCAAGGACCTCCATGGCACCATAACTAATGATATAAGCCATGGAGGTCCTGGAAGGACCATTGAGGCATGGAAAATTAACCCCCTATGCCGTGTATTCTAATATATAGATATATATATGCTGCCATGGAGGTCCTTAAATGACTTCAATCACTCAACTATATAACCCTTTTTTCGGAGGTCCTTTAAGGCCATCTAAAAAGTAACCCTATACCGTGGGGCTCTATATAGATGCCCATGGCAATCTAAATTAACCCTATACCAGTTAACACCTAATTTATCTACACAAAAAACGAATTACAAAAATTTAAAAATTACAAAAAAATATACATAAAAAAAAAAACTTGATTAAAATAAAATAATAAAGAAATTTAAATAAAATAAAAACTTAAACCTCTAAAAATAAAATAATGAATAATGCTTAATCTTAATGATCCCCCAGCGATGACCCCACAGCCTTGGTCCTGACCCTTCCGTCCGGGATCTACTTGTGACCATCATGTCCTCTTCTTGCTTGATTGTCCTCGTCCTCATCTTCTGGGCCAGGAAAGGACCCTACAAAAAATCCCTCACCCTGATAAAAATCACCTGTAACTAACGAGGCTCGTCCTATGAGCGGCTCCCCCAGCGCATTCTGATTGGCTGAAACATTTTTCAGATGTCACCCTGCTCTTTTCGGTTGGGAATTCTAATCTAACCAATCAGAAGGCTCAGACTGATAACGTCCATTAAGACCATCATTCTAATAAGTTAAACTCTTAAAGAGTGCAGTGAGAAAAATCATTTTCTTGTGCTTTTTTTATTTATTTTTTGTATTGTAATTAATCTTTTACTATTTTTGTAATGTAGTGTTTTTTATTTTTTGTATTTAATTGTTTTTTATTTTTTGTCTAATTACCGGTATGTGTTTTATTTTTGGTAATTAGTTTTTTTTATGTTTGTACTTAGTGAGGTTTACTTTTTTTTTCTTTTAAATTTAGGGTTAAGGGTTAAGTTTAAATTGCTAATGTAGATGTTGTGCTTAATGCATAGGGTGCCATGGCGTTCCTTGAGGACCCCCATAGCACATTAGGGTTAATTTTAGTTTACCATTTTGTAGTTAGGGTTAATTATTATTACCATGGGGTACTTTAAAGACCGCATAGTTGTTACGGGTTAAATAGATATAGCATGGAGTCTATATAAACCCCCATGATACTTAGGGGTTAATGTATAGTATGGCATTAATTGTTATATGCCACAAAGGATCTTAAAGGACCTCAGTGGCAAGTATTAAACAGTTGCATTGTATTTATATTAGGAGCCACGGGGGTCCTTACAGGACCTCCATGGCATAGGTGATTCATTTTACAGACCATGAAGGTCCTGCAAGGACCCACATGGTATATTTCTTTATCATAGGTGCCATGGATGTATTTCAGTAAATATATTGGTATTGGGTAGATGCCACGGGAGCCTTATAGGGCTTGTCTATATGTGGATAGGTAGGGATTAACATTTAAGTGCCATGGAGGTCCTTTAAGGAACACCATAGCACGTGCTTAATAGACCCCCATGGTTATAGTTCATAGTGGGGACTAAGTGTGAGCAGGATAGGAATCTACATAACTAGGTAAAGATGTTCAGTCTTGTATTGGGGTAACATAACCCCCTGCAGAGTGAGTGCTACACGTGGAGATCGATACAACGGATACTTTGTAACAGGAATGATACGTTTTAGACACTTGAATGTGCCCTGTGAACGTTATGGGGTCACATTTGTAAATTTAGCTTAATCTGCCACCACGTCTGGGTGATCAGTCCAGGTATCTAATACTTTTTCAGTAAAATAGTCATTTCTGACGTTACTAGTCATATTTCTCCCTTCTCTCTCTTATCTCTTATAATATTACAAGACAATCTCTTCTCTTTTCTGTGACATATTCTGCATTATTATTATTATTATTATTACTACTATTATTAGACTGTTGGCCTCTTATCTGCTGTCTAGGAAAACCGGTAATTGGCCGTTTTTGCTATAAATTCTGTTTGTGTGTCTCTAACGCCCCTCCATCTTGGACATGTTCCTCTGTTGTCTTTAAGTCTTTGCCAACAGAAACAGCCAAGAAACATTAGTAATGTCTGCTAATAAACCTGCAGAGCTGCGCAAACTGTTTAGGGAATATATGGTATACAATGTATCAAGTGGGAAACCTCCAAGGTCAAGGGTCAAACAGATCGACCCTATTCATGTGACCCTCAAAAGTATCAGATTACAGCTGTGAATTTAAACTAGTACCAGTTTGTTTCATTGTTTGCTGTATTCTCTTCAAGATTTAAATCAGTGTATAATAAGCAGAAAAGTACATTACTTTGTGTACATTCATATGTCTGTTTACAGCTGACAATTTCAATATACACAAAACTCCAACAGCATTCTGGCAGAGTAGGCAGGGACATGCAAATGAGCTGTCAATAAGTAATAAAATGGCCTCTTTATAATATACTGCTTTAGAGCATGGCACAGACTGGTCTGTATGAGTTAGGTTGGTGTGTACGAGTTAGGTGGGTGTGTATGAGTTAGGTTGGTGTGTATGAGTTAGGTCGGTGTGTATGATATAGGTTGGTGTGTATGAGTTAGGTGGGTGTGTATGAGTTAGGTGGGTGTGTATGAGTTAGATTGGTGTGTATGATATAGGTTGGTGTGTATGAGTTAGGTGGGTGTGTATGAGTTAGGTGGGTGTGTATGAGTTAGGTTGGTGTGTATGAGTTAGGTTGGTGTGTATGAGTTAGGTTGATGTACATGAGTTAGGTTGGTGTGTATGAGTTAGGTTGATGTACATGAGTTAGGTTGGTGTGTATGAGTTAGGTGGGTGTGTATGAGTTAGGTTGGTGTGTATGAGTTAGGTGGGTGTGTATGAGTTAGGTGGGTGTGTATGAGTTAGGTGGGTGTGTATGAGTTAGGTTGGTGTGTATGAGTTAGGTTGGTGTGTATGATATAGGTTGGTGTGTATGAGATGATTGGTGTGTATGAGTTAGGTTGGTGTGTATGAGTTAGGTGGGTGTGTATGAGTTAGGTGGGTGTGTATGAGTTAGGTTGGTGTGTATGATATAGGTTGGTGTGTATGAGTTAGGTTGGTGTGCATGAGTTAGGTTGGTGTGTATGATATAGGTTGGTGTGTATGAGTTAGGTGGGTGTGTATGAGTTAGGTGGGTGTGTATGAGTTAGATTGGTGTGTATGAGTTAGATTGGTGTGTATGAGTTAGGTGGGTGTGTATGAGTTAGGTTGGTGTGTATGAGATGATTGGTGTGTATGAGTTAGGTTGGTGTGTATGAGTTAGGTTGGTGTGTATGAGTTAGGTTGGTGTGTATGAGTTAGGTTGGTGTGTATGAGTTAGGTTGGTGTGTATGAGTTAGGTAGGTTTGTATGAGTTAGGTTTGTGTGTATGAGTTAGGTGGGTGTACATGAGGTGATTGTTGTGTATGAGTTAGGTGGGTGTGTATGAGATGATTGGTGTGTATGAGTTAGGTTGGTGTGTATGAGTTAGGTTGGTGTGTATGAGTTAGGTTGGTGTGTATGAGTTAGGTAGGTTTGTATGAGTTAGGTTGGTGTGTATGAGTTAGGTGGGTGTGTATGAGATGTTGGTGTGTATGAGTTAGGTTGGTGTGTATGAGTTAGGTGGGTGTGTATGAGTTAGGTGGGTGTGTATGATATAGGTTGGTGTGTATGAGTTAGGTTGATGTGTATGAGTTAGGTTGATGTGTATGAACTAGGTTGGTGTGTATGAGTTAGGTTGGTGTGTATGAGTTAGGTTGGTGTGTATGATATAGGTTGGTGTGTATGAGTTAGGTGGGTGTGTATGAGTTAGGTGGGTGTGTATGAGTTAGGTTGGTGTGTATGAGTTAGGTTGGTGTGTATGATATAGGTTGGTGTGTATGAGTTAGGTGGGTGTGTATGAGTTAGGTGGGTGTGTATGAGTTAGGTTGGTGTGTATGAGTTAGATTGGTGTGTATGAGTTAGGTGGGTGTGTATGAGTTAGGTGGGTGTGTATGAGTAAGGTTGGTGTGTATGAGTTAGATTGGTGTGTATGAGTTAGGTTGGTGTGTATGATATAGGTTGGTATGTATGAGTTAGGTTGTTGTATATGAGTTAGGTTGGTGTGTATGAGTTAGGTTGGTGTGTATGAGTTAGATTGGTGTGTATGAGTTAGGTGGGTGTGTATGAGTTAGGTTGGTGTGTATGAGTTAGGTTGGTGTGTATGAGTTAGGTGGGTGTGTATGAGTTAGGTGGGTGTGTATGAGTTAGGTGGGTGTGTATGAGTTAGGTTGGTGTGTATGAGTTAGGTAGGTTTGTATGAGTTAGGTTGGTGTGTATGAGTTAGGTTGGTGTGTATGAGTTAGGTTGGTGTGTATGAGTTAGGTTGGTGTGTATGAGTTAGGTGGGTGTGTATGAGTTAGGTGGGTGTGTATGAGTTAGGTTGGTGTGTATGAGTTAGGTGGGTGTGTACGAGTTAGGTTGGTGTGTATGAGTTAGGTTGGTGTGTATGAGTTAGGTTGGTGTGTACGAGTTAGGTTGGTGTGTATGAGTTAGGTTGGTGTGTATGAGTGAGGTTGGTGTGTATGAGTTAGGTGGGTGTGTATGAGATGATTGGTGTGTATGAGTTAGGTGGGTGTGTATGAGATGATTGGTGTGTATGAGTTAGGTTGGTGTGTATGAGTTAGGTAGGTTTGTATGAGTTAGGTTGGTGTGTATGAGTTAGGTGGGTGTGTATGAGATGATTGGTGTGTATGAGTTAGGTTGGTGTGTATGAGTTAGGTGGGTGTGTATGAGTTAGGTGGGTGTGTATGAGATGATTGGTGTGTATGAGTTAGGTTGGTGTGTATGAGTTAGGTGGGTGTGTATGAGTTAGGTTGGTGTGTATGAGTTAGGTGGGTGTGTATGAGTTAGGTTGGTGTGTATGAGTTAGGTTGGTGTGTATGAGTTAGGTTGGTGTGTACGAGTTAGGTTGGTGTGTACGAGTTAGGTTGGTGTGTACGAGTTAGGTTGGTGTGTATGAGTTAGGTTGGTGTGTATGAGTGAGGTTGGTGTGTATGAGTTAGGTGGGTGTGTATGAGATGATTGGTGTGTATGAGTTAGGTTGGTGTGTATGAGTTAGGTTGGTGTGTATGAGTTAGGTGGGTGTGTATGAGTTAGGTTGGTGTGTATGAGTTAGGTTGGTGTGTATGAGATGATTGGTGTGTATGAGTTAGGTTTGTTGTGCATGAGTTAGGTTGGTGTGTATGAGTTAGGTGGGTGTGTATGAGATGATTGGTGTGTATGAGTTAGGTTGGTGTGTATGAGTTAGGTTGGTGTGTATGAGTTAGGTGGGTGTGTATGAGTTAGGTTGGTGTGCATGAGTTAGGTTGGTGTGCATGAGTTAGGTTGGTGTGTATGAGATGATTGGTGTGTATGAGTTAGGTTGGTGTGTATGAGTTAGGTGGGTGTGTATGAGTTAGGTGGGTGTGTATGAGTTAGGTTGGTGTGCATGAGTTAGGTGGGTGAGTATGAGTTAGGTTGGTGTGCATGAGTTAGGTTGGTGTGTATGAGTTAGGTTGGTGTGCATGAGTTAGGTTGGTGTGTATGAGTTAGGTGGGTGTGTATGAGATGATTGGTGTGTATGAGTTAGGTTGGTGTGTATGAGTTAGGTTGGTGTGTATGAGTTAGGTTGGTGTGTATGAGTTAGTTTGGTGTGTATGAGTTAGGTGGGTGTGTATGAGTTAGGTTGGTGTGTATGAGTTAGGTAGGTTTGTATGAGTTAGGTTGGTGTGTATGAGTTAGGTGGGTGTGTATGAGATGATTGGTGTGTATGTGTTAGGTTGGTGTGTATGAGTTAGGTGGGTGTGTATGAGTTAGGTGGTGTGTATGAGTTAGGTTGGTGTGTACGAGTTAGGTTGGTGTGTATGAGTTAGGTTGGTGTGTATGAGTGAGGTTGGTGTGTATGAGTTAGGTGGGTGTGTATGAGATGATTGGTGTGTATGAGTTAGGTTGTGTGTATGAGTTAGGTTGGTGTGTATGAGTTATGGGGTGTGTATGAGTTAGGTTGGTGTGCATGAGTTAGGTTGGTGTGTATGAGTTAGGTTGGTGTGTATGAGATGATTGGTTGTGTATGTTTAGGTTGGTGTGATGAGTTAGGTGGTGTGTATGAGTTAGGTGGTGTGTATGAGTGATTGGTGTGTATGAGTTAGGTTGGTGTGTATGAGTTAGGTTGGTGTGTATGAGTTAGGTGGGTGTGTATGAGTTAGGTGGGTGTGCATGAGTTAGGTTGGTGTGTATGAGTTAGGTTGGTGTGCATGAGTTAGGTTGGTGTGTATGAGATGATTGGTGTGTATGAGTTAGGTTGGTGTGTATGAGTTAGGTGGGTGTGTATGAGTTAGGTTGGTGTGCATGAGTTAGGTGGGTGAGTATGAGTTAGGTTGGTGTGCATGAGTTAGGTTGGTGTGTATGAGTTAGGTTGGTGTGCATGAGTTAGGTTGGTGTGTATGAGTTAGGTGGGTGTGTATGAGATGATTGGTGTGTATGAGTTAGGTTGGTGTGTATGAGTTAGGTGGGTGTGTATGAGTTAGGTGGGTGTGTATGAGTTAGGTTGGTGTGCATGAGTTAGGTTGGTGTGTATGAGTTAGGTGGGTGTGTATGAGATGATTGGTGTGTATGAGTTAGGTTGGTGTGTATGAGTTAGGTTGGTGGTGTATGAGTTAGGTCGGGTGTGTATGAGTTAGGTTGGTGTGTATGAGTAGGTTGGTGTGTATGAGTTAGGTTGTG
>JAPZIH010001166.1:0-55793 GCA_027410445.1 Discoglossus pictus
CCCCCAGCGGCAGTGTGTACCCCAGGGAGCTGAAGGTGTCGTCCTTCCTCCCCAGCGGCAGTGTGTACCCCAGGGAGCTGAAGGTGTCGGCCTTCTCCCACAGCGGCAGTGTGTACCCCAGGGAGCAGAAGGGGCCGTCCTTCCTCCCCAGCAGCAGTGTGAACCCCAGGGGGCAGAAGGTGTCGTCCTTCCTCCCCAGCAGCAGTGTGAACCCCAGGGGGCAGAAGGTGTCGTCCTTTCCCCCCAGCGGCAGTGTGAATCCCAGGGGGCAGAAGGTGTCGTCCTTCCCCCTCAGCGGCAGTGTGAACCCCAGGGGGCAGAAGGTGTCGCCCTTCCCCCCCAGCGGCAGTGTGTACCCCAGGGAGCAGAAGGTGTCGACCTTCCTCCACAGCGGCAGTGGGTACCCCAGGGGGCCAAAGGTGTTGTCCTTCCCCCCCAGCGGCAGTGTGAAACACAGGGGGCAGAAGGTGTCGTCCTTCCCCCCCAGCGACAGTTTACCCTAACCAGGGGAGACACCAATCTCCCAGACGGCGCAGATGGGACCGTGGTCTCTGCGCCCACAGCTTGTCCAGATCCCCAACTACCGTCACTGGGACAACCGGAGGAGGGGGTAAGTACAAATTCCCCTCCCCAGCTAACTTCTAATGTGGCCCCAGGGTTAACAGAGGAAATGTTAACCCCCACTGACCCCCACGTTTCCCTGGCTACTGAGCCGGAATATGTCCCAAGTACCCCAGCAGAAGAGCTGACAGCGGGGCAGAGTGCAGTCGGCCTCTGCCCTCCCTTTGTCCCTTGTACAGAGCAGGAGGTCCTGCAGGTTATACCAGCAGAAGAGCTGGCATCAGGGCAGAGTGCCGCTGGCCTCCGCCCCTCAAGTCCCCTCAGCGTGTTGCACCATCACCCCAGCAAAATATCCAGGTGCCTGGTTAGACTTCCCCCCAAAGGGGAGATGTGTGACGAAGTGCCCTTCGCCACTTTGGCTTGGAGAGGACTGTTTGCCAGCCTCCTGCCCTGCGACTATGGCCCTGGTACATATTGCCCTTTGGAACCAGTATTCGGCCATACCAGAGTGTATGTCACTCATTCTGGCCCTTTACATACAGGGGGGTCATTCGGTACTTGCCCTGTGGGAGCGGTGATACCCCAGATAACTATGCCATGGAGCCCATTCATATGATGAAAGACTATGGGAAAGACTTTAGCTACATGGCAATTGAACTGTGTGAAGATGATCTGAGCGCTATTCGGTAGTTTTCTGCGCTCAGATCCCAGCTATCTGGGGATATGTGAAATGTGAGTGTAACGGAGCTGGACCACGTATCCAAAATCTCCGCTGGTATACGATAAAATACCCACGAGGCACTACAGTTTCACCATCCCCGACCTCCCATATTGGACGACACACAATTTGGGAGTCAAATGAATACTGACTTTATTTTGTTATTGCAGAAATATTTATACCCATCTCTTCCCACAGGCAATCCACATCCCCCATATTTGGCTGCACAATACCCATAAAGAGAACAATAGGTGGGTCACACCTCCCTGGCAACTTTGATACAATCAGACATTGATTCAATTACACTTCTTTGTTCTTATCTGAGAATGAAAACACTATACAATAGACTTCCTTTATCTTATGCGGAGTCGCTGTAACGAGATTATCTCCCATGCCAAGTAGCTGTAAATGTTTGGGACAATATTCTGCAGAGCATCAACCAACATACATATATTAGGATCATATTTTAACCATAATAATCATAAAACAGGGTAAAACAGTGATGGGTTCCGTTACACACCTCCCCCGTGACCATAAGCCGGCATACACGGTCTGATCCCAACGGATCTGCTTGGGGATGTCCGGAGGAGTGCTCACAGATCATTTCTCGAGTTCTGTCTGTCTGGACAACCCGTCGGCGTTACCATTTTGTTTCCCTGGGCGATACTGGATGGTGAAATTAAATGGTTGTAGTGCCAAACTCCATCTCAGTAGTCTAGCGTTGTCCCCTGACACCCGGTTTAGCCACACCAACGGGTTGTGATCTGTGAGCAAGGCAAATTGTTGGCCATATAAGTAGGGCTGTAGTTTCTTGAGGGCCCACACCACCGCCAGGCATTCCTTTTCGATGGCGGCATAGCTTACTTCCCTGGGTTGTAGTTTCCGACTTAAGTAAGCGACGGGATGCTCGCCGCCATCGGCCCCAACTTGGCTCAGCACTGCTCCCAATCCAAACATAGAAGCATCTGTATGAACGAGAAAGCGTTTAGTTGGATCGGGAGCGGCCAGTACAGGAGCATGAATTAGGGCAGATTTCAGTTCTTGGAATGCCTTCTCACACTCTGGGCTCCAGGTCACTACTTTGGGTAAGTTCTTTTTGGTGAGGTCAGTAAGGGGCTTGGCTAGGGCACTATAATCAGGTACAAATTTACGGTAATACCCGGCGGTTCCTAGAAAAGCTAAAACCTGAGTTTTCGTGCGAGGGGTTGGCCACTTAGCTACGGCCCTCTATCTTAGCGGGTTCTGGCTTTTGCTGCCCACTGCCCACCCTGTGGCCTAAGTACTGCACTTCGGCCATCCCTACGTGGCACTTGCTGGGTTTTAACGTGAGACCTGCCTCCCTGATGCGGTCGAGGATGGCTCCTATATGGGTCAAGTGCTCGTCCCAGGAGTTGCTAAATATTGCTATGTCATCTAAATAGGCGCAAGCATACTCCTGGGATCCGTCCAGTAACCGGTCCACCATCCGCTGAAACGTAGCCGGCGCATTCTTCATCCCGAATGGCATCACCTTGAATTGGTATAGCCCAAACGGGGTGACGAATGCGGACTTTGGGATGGCATCCTCGGCTAGTGGGATCTGCCAGTACCCTTTGCACAAGTCTATTGTGGTGAGGTACTGGCCCCTGGCCATTTTATCTAATAGTTCATCGATTCGGGGCATGGGATAGGCATCTGAAATGGTTTTATCATTAAGTTTCCGGTAGTCGACGCAGAAGCGGGTGGTTACGTCCCGCTTCGGTACCAGCACTACCGGAGAGGCCCATGGGCTATCTGAGTGTTCTATCACTCCTAGTTGTAACATTTCGTCAATCTCCTTCCGCATATGATCTTTTACGGATTCTGGTATGCGGTAGGGGGTTTGTCGAAGAGGGTGTTGCCCTGGGGTCTCTACCCTGTGGGTAGCCAGCGGGGTATACCCGGGCTGGTTGGAGAATGTATCCCCTTTTTCCCGGATAAGCTCTAATATTTGAGCTCGCTCTCTAGTGCTCAGCCTGTCTCCTAGCTGTACTTCCCCTAATTCTGTGTTGGCCCCCCCTTGGGCTAATAGGTCTGGTAGGGGTAGATTATCCGGGTCCTCAGCGGCCGAGGCACATATGGCAGTTACTTCTTCGGTCCGCTCGTGATAGGGTTTCAGCATGTTAACGTGGAGCATGCGTCTACCGCCTGCTCCTGTACATGGGGCAATTATATAGGTGGTGTCACATACCTGTTCCACCACCTTATAAGGGCCTTGCCAGGAGGCCTGCAGTTTGTCATTTTGAACTGGCTTCAAGATTAACACTGTAGCGGAACCCATCACTGTTTTAAACTGTTTTATGATTATTTAATTCTTGGTTAAAATATGATCCTACAATATGTATGCTGGTTGATGCTCTGCAGAATATTAGGCAGACTTTTGCAGACCTAGGCTAATAGATATTACAGAGATTCAAGAGATAAGAAAGTTGTAAAGGATCCTTGCATTTTTCAAAGTGTTTTAATTCTCTGATAAGAACAAAGAGGTGTAATTGAATCAGTGTCTGATTGTATCAAAGTTGCCAGGGAGGTGTGACCCACCTATTGTTCTCTTTATGGGTATTGTGCAGCCAAATATGGGGGATGTGGATTGCCTGTGGGAAGAGATGTATAAATATTTCTGCAATAACAAAATAAAGTCAGTATTCATTTGACTCCCAAATTGTGTGTCGTCCAATATGGGAGGTCGGGGATGGTGAAACTGTAGTGCCTCGTGGGTATTTTATCGTATACCAGCGGAGATTTTGGACTGCGTGTTCCTGCTCCGTTACATTTGTTGGCAAGTGGTGGAATTGTTCCCACGGTCAGAAGGACAGCTACAGGAGACACCATTCCGTGGAGTACAAATTGAGGGCAACGCTAGTATCCGTACAGCGCCCCTGGCTACAGCAGGATGGAACCGGCTAGTTTTCAGACAGCGTTCCATCATGAGGAGGAGGAGGCGGCCGCGGACTACAGGGATGCAGACAGAAAGGAACTCATGGTTACAGTACCTCGTATTACCCCACAGAATGAGTTTGGAAGAGAACTCCAAAGCAGACTGGCCTTTTTCCCAGATACGCTTCCCATGAAAACCTTGGAATGGTTAATGACAGATGTCCACAAATCCATAATGGAAAAGCAGCGGGCACGGGAGCGGTCCATCTGGGGAGCTGCTAACCCACCTCCCACCATTAAACCCCCCCCAGCACTGCGTCCGGGTGGTGGGAACTACCAAACCCCTCCACGGTACATCAGGTGCCAAACGTGTAACCAGCAGGGTCACATGCAGAGAGACTGTCCCAGAAACAGAAACCGATCCACGTGGAATACTCCAACTAATTCCACCTCCCAGCAGCAGTGTGTACCCCAGGGGGCCGAAGGTGTCGTCCTTCCCCCTCAGCGGCAGTGTGTACCCCAGGGAGCTGAAGGTGTCATCCTTCCTCCCCAGCAGCAGTGTGTACCCCAGGGAGCTGAAGGTGTCGTCCTTCCTTCCCAGCGACAGTGTGTACCCCAGGGAGCTGAAGGTGTCGGCCTTCCTCCCCAGCGGCAGTGTGAACCCCAGGGGGCAGAAGGTGTCGTCCTTTCCCCCCAGCGGCAGTGTGAACCCCAGGGGGCAGAAGGTGTCATCCTTCCCCCTCAGCGGCAGTGTGAACCTTAGGGGGCAGAAGGTGTCGTCCTTTCCCCCCAGCGGCAGTGTGAACCCCAGGGGGCAGAAGGTGTCGTCCTTCCCCCTCAGCGGCAGTGTGAACCCCAGGGGGCAGAAGGTGTCGTCCTTCCCCCCCAGCGGCAGTGTGTACCTCAGGGAGCAGAAGGTGTCGACCTTCCTCCACAGCGGCAGTGTGTACCCCAGGGAGCTGAAGGTGTCGTCCTTCCTCCCCAGCGGCAGTGTGTACCCCAGGGAGCTGAAGGTGTCGTCCTTCCTCCCCAGCGGCAGTGTGTACCCCAGGGAGCTGAAGGTATCGGCCTTCCCCCACAGCGGCAGTGTGTACCCCAGGGAGCAGAAGGGGCCGTCCTTCCTCCCCAGCAGCAGTGTGAACCCCAGGGGGCAGAAGGTGTCGTCCTTCCCCCCCAGCGGCAGTGTGTACCCCAGGGAGCAGAAGGTGTCGACCTTCCTCCACAGCGTCAGTGGGTACTCCAGGGGGCCAAAGGTGTCGTCCTTCCCCCCCAGTGGCAGTGTGAAACACAGGGGGCAGAAGGTGTCATCCTTCCCCCCCAGCGACAGTTTACCCTAACCAGGGGAGACACCAATCTCCCAGACGGCGCAGATGGGACCGTGGTCTCTGCGCCCACAGCTTGTCCAGATCCCCAACTACCGTCACTGGGACAACCGGAGGAGGGGGTAAGTACAAACTCCCCTCCCCAGCTAACTTCTAATGTGGCCCCAGGGTTAACAGAGGAAATGTTAACCCCCACTGACCCCCACGTTTCCCTGGCTATTGAGCCGCAATATGTCCCAAGTACCCCAGCAGAAGAGCTGACAGCGGGGCAGAGTGCAGTCGGCCTCTGCCCTCCCTTTGTCCCTGGTACAGAGCAGGAGGTCCTGCAGGTTATACCAGCAGAAGAGCTGGCATCAGGGCAGAGTGCCGCGGGCCTCTGCCCCTCAAGTCCCCTCAGCGTGTTGCACCATCACCCCAGCGAAATATCCAGGTGCCTGGTTAGACTTCCCCCCAAAGGAGAGATGTGTGACGAAGTGCCCTTCGCCACTTTGGCTTGGAGAGGACTGTTTGCCAGCCTCCTGCCCTGCGACTATGGCCCTGGTACATATTGCCCTTTGGAACCAGTGTTCGGCCATACCAGAGTGTAAGTCACTCATTCTGGCCCTTTACATACAGGGGGGGCATTCTGTACTTGCCCTGTGTGAACCATGATACCCCAGATAACTGTGCCATGGAGCCCATTCATATAATGAAAGACTATGGGAAAGACTTTAGCTACATGGCAATTGAACTGTGTGAAGAGGATCTGAGCGCTATTCGGTGGTTTTGTGCGCGCAGATCCCAGCTATCTGGGGATATGGGAAATGTGAATTGCAGTAATGCTGATGGGTTGTCAAACTAGAGAATTGACCAACAAATACTTTTGTCCGGACATCCCCAGGCCGATCCGTTGGGATCAGACCGTGTATGCCGGCTTATGGTCACGGGGGAGGTGTGTAGCGGAACCCATCACTGTTTTAAACTGTTTTATGATTATTTAATTCTTGGTTAAAATATGATCCTACAATATGTATGCTGGTTGATGCTCTGCAGAATATTAGGCAGACTTTTGCAGACCTAGGCTAATAGATATTACAGAGATTCAAGAGATAAGAAAGTTGTAAAGGATCCTTGCATTTTTCAAAGTGTTTTAATTCTCTGATAAGAACAAAGAGGTGTAATTGAATCAGTGTCTGATTGTATCAAAGTTGCCAGGGAGGTGTGACCCACCTATTGTTCTCTTTATGGGTATTGTGCAGCCAAATATGGGGGATGTGGATTGCCTGTGGGAAGAGATGTATAAATATTTCTGCAATAACAAAATAAAGTCAGTATTCATTTGACTCCCAAATTGTGTGTCGTCCAATATGGGAGGTCGGGGATGGTGAAACTGTAGTGCCTCGTGGGTATTTTATCGTATACCAGCGGAGATTTTGGACTGCGTGTTCCTGCTCCGTTACAAACACCTTTTGTCCTATTTGAAAACTGCGGTCTCTGGCTCCCTTATCGTACCATCTGCGCTGTCGTTGCTGAGCCGCCTGGAGATTAGACCGTACCGTCTGGATTAGGGTCTCCAAGCGTTCCCTGAACTCTAGTACATATGGGACGATAGGGGTACCGTTACTGGTGACCGTTCCCTCCCAGTGTTCCCTAATGAGGTCTAAGGGACCCCGCACTCTCCTTCCGAATAGTAATTCGAATGGCGAGAACCCCGTGGACTCCTGGGGTACCTCTCGGTACGCGAAGAGCAGATGGGGAAGAAACCTTTCCCAGTTCTTCTGGGTATCCATGAAGGTACGGAGCATTTGCTTTAATGTTCCGTTGAACCGTTCACAGAGCCCATTGGACTGGGGGTGATACGCTGAGTTTACAATAGGTTTCACCCCACATGTTCTCCATAACTGATGAGTGACTTCGGCCGTGAATTGGGTACCCCGATCTGAGATAATCTCTTTGGGGAACCCCATTCTAGAGAATATCCTGATTAGGGCATCTACTATAGTCTCCGCATGGATATTAGTTAGGGCTACGGCCTCTGGGTACCGGGTGGCATAGTCTACTACGGTTAGTATATACTTCTTCCCTGACGGGCTGGGTTTTGCTAGGGGTCCGATTATATCTACTGCCACTCTGCTGAAGGGCTCATCTATTATGGGTAGGGAGTGCATTTTTGCCTTGTACCGGTCCCCTCTCTTCCCTACTCTCTGGCATGTGTCACAAGTTTGGCAATACTGCCGAATATCTTTGGAGACCCCTGGCCAAAAGAAGTTTTGGGTCAAACGATGCTTCGTCCTACTGACGCCTAGATGTCCTGATAAAGGGATGTCATGGGCAATACGTAGTAATTCTTGCCTGTACTTTCGGGGCACGACTAATTGTGTGAGGGTCACGGGTACAGATCCTGCTACTACCTTCTCAGCATATCTATACAATAATCCTTTCTCCCAAGCGTATCTTTCCCCCTCCAACCCTGCCTGATTCTGTGTAACCCTATCCCGGTATACCTGCAGGGACGGGTCAGTGACTACTTCAGTACCAAACTCTAAGGGGGGAGCCCAGGGGATGAAAGGTGGGTCAGTACTATTACTTACCGGAGCCTCAGAGTGTTCAGAAGATGCGGTGGTGCGGGCCTGCTGCCGTGTTACCACGGGTAGCGCTTCCTGCGTGGGGTGGTGAGAAACAAAAGCGGAGGTCAGCTCCCCCAAGTCGTTACCCAGGATGACATCAGCTGGTAAGTCCTGCATGAGGCCCACTTCCACATTCCCTGACCCCGCTCCCCAATCCAAATGTACTTTAGCAGTGGGAATTTTGTAAATCGCCCCCCCTGCCACCCGGACTGCCACATATTCTCCAGTGAGCTGGTGCTTGGGGGCTAGGTGATTGCGAACCAGGGTTATGGTGGCCCCAGAATCGCGCAGACCCTGAAGGAGTTTTCCCTCTACGTGTACCCCTTGGCGGTGTCCCTGTCGGTTGTCTGCAGCTGCTTGTACTGGGTTAACCTCGTGGAGGGTGCCCAAAGATTCTTCATTAGACTGGGTCCCGAAGAAAGGTTGTCGAGGCTCACTCTGGTAGCAGTGTACTGCTGCCCGGTTTGCAGGGAAATTGGTTGGAGTATTCCACGTGGAGCGGTTCCTGTTTCTGGGACAGTCTCTTTGCATGTGGCCCTGCTGGTTACACGTGTGGCACCTGATGAAAGATCGGGCATTGTTGTACCGTGGAGGGGTTTGGTAGTTCCCACCACCCGGACGCAGTGCTGGGGTGGGGTTAATGGTGGGCGGTCGGTTAGCAGCTCCCAAGATGGACCGTGCCTGTGCCTGCTGTGCCCTCCTGGCATCTTGGTACTCATCTGCCCACCTGGCGGCTTCAGTTAAGATGCGCGGTTTCCGATCTCTCAGCCAGTTTTGTAAATCTGGGGTTAACCCCTGGAAGAATTGCTCCAGTAGCAGTAATTGTAGCATGTCCTCCACTGTGGTTGCTTGTGCGGCTTGTACCCAACCTTTGCCCGCCCTAGTTAAGCGGTGCGCCCACTCCATGTGAGTATCTTTCTCCGTCTTTCGGCTTTCTCGGAACCGCTGCCGGTATGCCTCCGGGGTAATTGCGTACCTGTCCAGGATCGCCTGCTTTACTTTCTGGTAGTCTCTGCTATCCTCGTCTGGCATGGTGCGGTAGGCTTCTGCTGCCCGGCCCGCTAGCTTACTCACCAACAGGGTTACCTGGTCGGCGGCGTTGATCTCATGTAATTGGCATAATCTCTCAAAGTCATGCAAGTAGCCATCAATGTCTTCGGTCTCCACATAGTTTTTAAAAGCATGGTACGGGAGTTTAGGCTTCCCCGGTACTATGTGTGGTGTGATTAGGGACCCCTCTCTGGACCTCCAGTCTGCCCGCTGCTTTCCCATTATGTATTCGTGGACCTCTGACATAATCCTTTCCAAGGTTTCTGTGGGAGGCGTACCTGGGAAATGGGCCAGTCTGCATTGGAGTTCTCTTCCAAACTCATTCTGTGTGCTGTCCGTAAGAGGTGCTGCAGCAGCCGCCCGGTCTCCCTCCATGAGTTCAACAATAAGGGTAGCTTTGGTTTTATTGCTGGCAATAATTCCCCTTGCTTCCAATAGCTCTTTTAGCGTGGCCCGTTTCAACTTGGTATAGACTGTCTCCATTCACTATCCGTTCGGGTCTATTCACATACCCTTTCCTTTCGGTTCCATACGAAATAGCAAATTTCCCAAATGGCTGTAACTGCCGAACAACGGTCTGCTGTGAGGTTTGAATCCCGTCGCTGCCATCAAATGTAACGGAGCTGGACCACGTATCCAAAATCTCCGCTGGTATACGATAAAATACCCACGAGGCACTACAGTTTCACCATCCCCGACCTCCCATATTGGACGACACACAATTTGGGAGTCAAATGAATACTGACTTTATTTTGTTATTGCAGAAATATTTATACCCATCTCTTCCCACAGGCAATCCACATCCCCCATATTTGGCTGCACAATACCCATAAAGAGAACAATAGGTGGGTCACACCTCCCTGGCAACTTTGATACAATCAGACATTGATTCAATTACACTTCTTTGTTCTTATCTGAGAATGAAAACACTATACAATAGACTTCCTTTATCTTATGCAGAGTCGCTGTAACGAGATTATCTCCCATGCCAAGTAGCTGTAAATGTTTGGGACAATATTCTGCAGAGCATCAACCAACATACATATATTAGGATCATATTTTAACCATAATAATCATAAAACAGGGTAAAACAGTGATGGGTTCCGTTACAGTGAGTCAATGTGAATTGCAGTAATGCTGATGGGTTGTCAAACTAGAGAATTGACCAACAAATACTTTTGTCCGGACAACCCCAGGCCGATCCGTTGGGATCAGACCGTGTATGCCGGCTTATGGTCACGGGGGAGGCGTGTAACGGAACCCATCACTGTTTTACCCTGTTTTATGATTATTATGGTTAAAATATGATCCTACTATATGTATGTTGGTTGATGCTCTGCAGAATATTGTCCCAGACATTTACAGCTACTTGGCATGGGAGATAATCTTGTTACAGCGACTCTGCATAAGATAAAGGAAGTCTATTGTATACAGTGTTTTCATTCTCAGATAAGAACAAAGAAGTGTAATTGAATCAATGTCTGATTGTATCAAAGTTGCCAGGGAGGTGTGACCCCCCTATTGTTCTCTATGTGTATTGTGTGTGGCCAAATATGGGCATGGGTATTACCTGTGGCCAAAGAGATGTATAAATATTTCTGCAATAACAAAATAAAGTCAGTATTCGTTTGACTCCCAAATTGTGTGTCGTCCAATATGGGAGGTCGGGGATGGTGAAACTGTAGTGCCTCCTGGGTATTGTACCGTATACCAGCGGAGATTTGGACTGCGTGTTCCTGCTCCGTTACAGTGTATAAGAATACAGTAATGGGGAAGAAAGAGAGGGGGGTGTATGAGAATACAGTAATGGGGAAGAAAGAGGGGGGGTGTATGAGAATACAGTAATGGGGAAGAAAGAGAGGGGGAATGAGAATACAGTAATGGGGAAGAAAGAGAGGGGGGTATGAGAATACAGTAATGGGGAAGAAAGAGAGGGGGGTGTATGAGAATACAGTAACGTGAAGAAAGAGAGGGGGGTGTATGAGAATACAGTAATGGGGAAGAAAGAGAGGGGGTGTATGACAACACAGTAACGGGGAGAAAGAGAGGGGGTGTATGAGAATACAGTAATGGGGAAGAAAGAGAGGGGGGTGTATGAGAATACAGTAATGGGGAAGAAAGAGAGGGGGGTGTATGAGAATACAGTAACGGGAAGAAAGAGAGGGGGGTGTATGAGAATACAGTAATGGGGAAGAAAGAGAGGGGGGTGTATGAGAATACAGTAACGGGAAGAAAGAGAGGGGGGTGTATGAGAATACAGTAATGGGAAGAAAGAGAGAGGGTGTATGAGAATACAGTAATGGGGAAGAAAGAGAGGGGGGTGTATGAAAATACAGTAACGGGAAGAAAGAGAGGGGGGTGTATGAGAATACAGTAACGGGAAGAAAGAGAGGGGGGTGTATGAGAATACAGTAATGGGGAAGAAAGAGAGGGGGGTGTATGAGAATACAGTAACGGGAAGAAAGAGAGGGGGGTGTATGAGAATACAGTAACGGGAAGAAAGAGAGAGGGTGTATGAGAATACAGTAATGGGGAAGAAAGAGAGGGGGTGTATGAGAATACAGTAATGGGGAAGAAAGAGAGGGGGGTGTATGAGAATACAGTAACGGGAAGAAAGAGAGGGGGGTGTATGAGAATACAGTAACGGGAAGAAAGAGAGAGGGTGTATGAGAATACAGTAATGGGGAAGAAAGAGAGGGGGGTATGAGAATACAGTAATGGGGAAGAAAGATAGGGGGGTGTATGAGAATACAGTAACGGGAAGAAAGAGAGGGGGGTGTATGAGAATACAGTAATGGGGAAGAAAGAGAGGGGGGTGTATGAGAATACAGTAACGGGAAGAAAGAGGGGGGGGGTATGAGAATACAGTAACGGGAAGAAAGAGAGAGGGTTTATGAGAATACAGTAATGGGGAAGAAAGAGAGGGGGTGTATGAGAATACAGTAATGGGGAAGAAAGAGAGGGGGTGTATGAGAATACAGTAATGGGGAAGAAAGAGAGGGGTGTATGAGAATACAGTAATGGGGAAGAAAGAGAGGGGGTGTATGAGAATACAGTAACAGGAAGAAAGAGAGGGGGTGTATGAGAATACAGTAATGGGGAAGAAAGATAGGGGTGTATGAGAATACAGTAATGGGGAAAGAGAGAGGGTGTATAAGAATACAGTAATGGGGAAGAAAGAGAGGGGGGTGTATGAGAATACAGTAATGGGGAAGAAAGAGAGGGGGTGTATGAGAATACAGTAACGGGGAAGAAAGAGGGGGGGGTGTATGAGAATACAGTAATGGGGAAGAAAGAGAGGGGGTATGAGAATACAGTAATGGGGAAGAAAGAGAGGGGGTGTATGAGAATACAGTAACGGGGAAGAAAGAGGGGGGGGTGTATGAGAACACAGTAATGGGGAAGAAAGAGAGGGGTGTATGAGAATACAGTAATGGGGAAGAAAGAGAGGGGTGTATGACAATACAGTAATGGGGAGAAAGAGAGGGGGGTGTATGAGAATACAGTAATGGGGAAGAAAGAGAGGGGGTATGAGAATACAGTAATGGGGAGAAAGAGAGGGGGGTGTATGAGAATACAGTAATGGGGAGAAAGAGAGGGGGGGGGGTATGACAATACAATAATGGGGAAGAAAGAGAGAGGGGGGTGTATGAGAATACAGTAATGGGGAAGAAAGAGAGGGGGTGTATGAGAATACAGTAAAGGGGAAGAAAGAGAGGGGGTGTATGAGAATACAGTAATGTGGAGAAAGAGAGGGGGTGTATGAGAATACAGTAACGGGAAGAAAGAGAGGGGGGTGTATGAGAATACAGTAATGGGGAAGAAAGAGAGGGGTGTATGACAATACAGTAATGGGGAGAAAGAGAGGGGGGTGTATGAGAATACAGTAATGGGGAAGAAAGAGAGGGGTGTATGACAATACATTAATGGGGAAGAAAGAGAGGGGGGTGTATGAGAATACAGTAACGGGAAGAAAGAGAGGGGGGTGTATGAGAATACAGTAACGGGAAGAAAGAGAGAGGGTGTATGAGAATACAGTAATGGGGAAGAAAGAGAGGGGGGTATGAGAATACAGTAATGGGGAAGAAAGAGAGGGGGTGTATGAGAATACAGTAACAGGAAGAAAGAGAGGGGGTGTATGAGAATACAGTAATGGGGAAGAAAGATAGGGGTGTATGAGAATACAGTAATGGGGAAGAAAGAGAGGGGGGTATGAGAATACAGTAATGGGGAAGAAAGAGAGGGAGTGTATGAGAATACAGTAACGGGAAGAAAGAGAGGGGGGTGTATGAGAATACAGTAATGGGGAAGAAAGAGAGGGGTGTATGACAATACAGTAATGGGGAGGAAGAGAGGGGGGTGTATGAGAATACAGTAATGGGGAAGAAAGAGAGGGGTGTATGACAATACATTAATGGGGAGAAAGAGAGGGGGGTGTATGAGAATACAGTAACGGAAAGAAAGAGAGGGGGTGTATGAGAATACAGTAATGCGGAAGAAAGAGAGGGGGTGTATGAGAATACAGTAATGGGGAAGAAAGAGAGGGGGGTATGAGAATACAGTAATGGGGAGAAAGAGAGGGGGTGTATGAGAATACAGTAATGGGGAAGAAAGAGAGGGGTGTATGACAATACAGTAATGGGGAGAAAGAGAGGGGGTGTATGAGAATACAGTAATGGGGAAGAGAGGGGGTGTATGAGAATACAGTAATGGGGAGAAAGAGAGGGGGGTATGAGAATACAGTAATGGGGAAGAAAGAGAGGGGGGTATGACAATACAGTAATGGGGAAGAAAGAGAGGGGGGTATGAGAATACAGTAATGGGGAAGAAAGAGAGGGGGGTGTATGAGAATACAGTAATGGGGAAGAAAGAGAGGGGGTGTATGAGAATACAGTAATGGGGAAGAAAGAGAGGGGGTGTATGACAATACAGTAACGGGGAGAAAGAGAGGGGGGTGTATGAGAATACAGTAATGGGGAAGAAAGAGAGGGGGGTGTATGAGAATACAGTAACGGGAAGAAAGAGAGAGGGTGTATGAGAATACAGTAACGGGGAAGAAAGAGAGGGGGTTGTATGTGAATACAGTAACGGGAAGAAAGAGAGGGGGGTGTATGAGAATACAGTAACGGGAAGAAAGAGAGAGGGTGTATGAGAATACAGTAATGGGGAAGAAAGAGAGGGGGGTATGAGAATACAGTAATGGGGAAGAAAGAGAGGGGGGTGTATGAGAATACAGTAACGGGAAGAAAGAGAGGGGGGTGTATGAGAATACAGTAACGGGAAGAAAGAGAGAGGGTGTATGAGAATACAGTAATGGGGAAGAAAGAGAGGGGGGTGTATGAGAATACAGTAATGGGGAAGAAAGAGAGGGGGGTGTATGAGAATACAGTAACGGGAAGAAAGAGAGGGGGGTGTATGAGAATACAGTAATGGGGAAGAAAGAGAGGGGGGTGTATGAGAATACAGTAATGGGGAAGAAAGAGAGGGGGGTGTATGAGAATACAGTAACGGGAAGAAAGAGAGGGGGGTGTATGAGAATACAGTAATGGGGAAGAAAGAGAGGGGGGTGTATGAGAATACAGTAACGGGAAGAAAGAGAGGGGGGTGTATGAGAATACAGTAATGGGAAGAAAGAGAGAGGGTGTATGAGAATACAGTAATGGGGAAGAAAGAGAGGGGGGTGTATGAGAATACAGTAACGGGAAGAAAGAGACGGGGTGTATGAGAATACAGTAACGGGAAGAAAGAGAGGGGGGTGTATGAGAATACAGTAATGGGGAAGAAAGAGAGGGGGGTGTATGAGAATACAGTAACGGGAAGAAAGAGAGGGGGGTGTATGAGAATACAGTAACGGGAAGAAAGAGAGAGGGTGTATGAGAATACAGTAATGGGGAAGAAAGAGAGGGGGGTGTATGAGAATACAGTAATGGGGAAGAAAGAGAGGGGGGTGTATGAGAATACAGTAACGGGAAGAAAGAGAGGGGGGTGTATGAGAATACAGTAACGGGAAGAAAGAGAGAGGGTGTATGAGAATACAGTTGTAGCGGAACCCATCACTGTTTTACCCTGTTTTATGATTATTTAATTCTTGGTTAAAATATGATCCTACAATATGTATGCTGGTTTATGCTCTGCAGAATATTAGCCAGACTTTTGCAGACCTAGGCTAATAGATAATCCTATTACAGAGATTCAAGAGATAAGAAAGTTGTAAAGGATCCTTGCATTTTCCAAAGTGTTTTTATTCTCTGATAAGAACAAAGAAGTGTAATTGAATCAATGTCTGATTTTATCAAAGTTGCCAGGGAGGTGTGACCCCTCTATTGTTCTCTTTATGTGTATTGTGTGTAGCCAAATATGGGCATGTGTATTGCCTGTGGCCAAAGAGATGTATATATAGTTCTGCAATAACAAAATAAAGTCAGTATTCATTCGACTCCCAAATTGTGTGTCGTCCAATATGGGAGGTCGGGGATGGTGAAACTGTAGTGCCTCGTGGGTATTTTATCGTATACCAGCGGAGATTTTGGACTGCGTGTTCCAGCTCCGTTACATTTGTTGGCAAGTGGCGGGATTGTTCCCACGGTCAGAAGGACAGCTACAGGAGACACCATTCCGTGGAGTACAAATTGAGGGCAGCGCTAGTATCCGTACAGCGCCCCTGGCTACAGCAGGATGGAACCGGCTAGTTTTCAGACAGCGTTCCATCATGAGGAGGAGGAGGAGGCGGCCGCGGACTACAGGGATGCAGACAGAAAGGAACTCATGGTTACAGTACCTCGTATTACCCCACAGAATGAGTTTGGAAGAGAACTCCAAAGCAGACTGGCCTTTTTCCCAGATACGCTTCCCATGAAAACCTTGGAATGGTTAATGACAGATGTCCACAAATCCATAATGGAAAAGCAGCGGGCACGGGAGCGGTCCATCTGGGGAGCTGCTAACCCACCTCCCACCATTAAACCCCCCCCAGCACTGCGTCCGGGTGGTGGGAACTACCAAACCCCTCCACTGTACATCAGGTGCCACACGTGTAACCAGCAGGGTCACATGCAGAGAGACTGTCTCAGAAACAGAAACCGCTCCACGTGGAATACTCTAACTAATTCCACCTCCCAGCAGCAGTGTGTACCCCAGGGGGCCGAAGGTGTCGTCCTTCTCCCCCAGTGGCAGTGTGTACCCAAGGGGGCTGAAGGTGTCGTCCTTCCCCCCCAGCGGCAGTGTGTACCCCAGGGAGCTGAAGGTGTCGTCCTTCCTCCCCAGCGGCAGTGTGTTCCCCAGGGAGCCGAAGGTGTCGTCCTTCCTCCCCAGCGGCAGTGTGAACCCCAGGGGGCAGAAGGTGTCGTCCTTCCCCCTCAGCGGCAGTGTGAACCCCAGGGGGCAGAAGGTGTCGTCCTTCCCCCTCAGCGGCAGTGTGAACCCCAGGGGGCAGAAGGTGTCGTCCTTTCCCCCCAGCGGCAGTGTGAACCCCAGGGGGCAGAAGGTGTCGTCCTTCCCCCCCAGCGGCAGTGTGAACCCCAGGGGGCAGAAGGTGTCGTCCTTTCCCCCCAGCGGCAGTGTGAACCCCAGGGGGCAGAAGGTGTCGTCCTTCCCCCTCAGCGGCAGTGTGAACCCCAGGGGGCAGAAGGTGTCGTCCTTTCCCCCCAGCGGCAGTGTGAACCCCAGGGGGCAGAAGGTGTTGTCCTTTCCCCCCAGCGGCAGTGTGAACCGAAGGGGGCAGAAGGTGTCGTCCTTCCCCCTCAGCAGCAGTATGAACCCCAGGGGGCAGAAGGTGTCGTCCTTTCCCCCCAGCGGCAGTGTGAACCCCAGGGGGCAGAAGGTGTCGTCCTTCCCCCTCAGCGGCAGTGTGTACCCCAGGGAGCTGAAGGTGTCGTCCTTCCTTCCCAGCGGCAGTGTGTAACCCAGGGAGCTGAAGGTGTCGGCCTTCCCCCCCAGCGTCAGTGTGTACCCCAGGGAGCAGAAGGGCCGTCCTTCCTCCCCAGCGGCAGTGTGAACCCCAGGGGGCAGAAGGTGTCGTCCTTTCCCCCCAGCGGCAGTGTGAACCCCAGGGGGCAGAAGGTGTCGTCCTTCCCCCTCAGCGGCAGTGTGAACCCCAGGGGGCAGAAGGTGTCGTCCTTCCCCCCCACCGGCAGTGTGTACCTCATGGAGCAGAAGGTGTCGACCTTCCTCCACAGCGGCAGTGGGTACCCCAGGGGGCCAATGGTGTCGTCCTTCCCCCCCAGCGGCAGTGTGAAACACAGGGGGCAGAAGGTGTCGTCCTTCCCCCCCAGCGACAGTTTACCCTAACCAGGGGAGACACCAATCTCCCAGACGGCGCAGATGGGACCGTGGTCTCTGCGCCCACAGCTTGCCCAGATCCCCAACTACCGTCACTGGGACAACCGGAGGAGGGGGTAAGTACAAATTCCCCTCCCCAGCTAACTTCTAATGTGGCCCCAGGGTTAACAGAGGAAATGTTAACCCCCACTGACCCCCACGTTTCCCTGGCTACTGAGCCGGAATATGTCCCAAGTACCCCAGCAGAAGAGCTGACAGCGGGGCAGAGTGCAGTCGGCCTCTGCCCTCCCTTTGTCCCTTGTACAGAGCAGGATGTCCTGCAGGTTATACCAGCAGAAGAGCTGGCATCAGGGCAGAGTGCCGCTGGCCTCCGCCCCTCAAGTCCCCTCAGCGTGTTGCCCCATCACCACAGCAAAATATCCAGGTACCTGGTTAGACTTCCCCCCAAAGGAGAGATGTGTGACGAAGTGCCCTTCGCCACTTTGGCTTGGAGAGGACTGTTTGCCAGCCTCCTGCCCTGCGACTATGGCCCTGGTACATATTGCCCTTTGGAACCAGTGTTCGGCCATACCAGAGTGTAAGTCACTCATTCTGGCCCTTTACATACAGAGGGGTCATTCGGTACTTGCCCTGTGTGAGCGGTGATACCCCAGATAACTGTGCCATGAAGCCCATTCATATAATGAAAGACTTTAGCTCCATGGCAATTGAACTGTGTGAAGAGGATCTGAGCGCTATTCGTTGGTTTTGTGCGCTCAGATCCCAGCTATCTGGGGATATGGGAAATGTGAGTAAAGGTGAATTGCAGTAATGCTGATGGGTTGTCAAACTAGAGAATTGACCAACAAATACTTTTGTCCGGACATCCCCAGGCCGATCCGTTGGGATCAGACCGTGTATGCCGGCTTATGGTCACGGGGGAGGTGTGTAGCGGAACCCATCACTGTTTTACCCTGTTTTATGATTATTTAATTCTTGTTTAAAATATGATCCTACAATATGTATGCTGGTTTATGCTCTGCAGAATATTAGCTAGACTTTTGCAGACCTAGGCTAATAGATAATCCTATTACAGAGATTCAAGAGATAAGAAAGTTGTAAAGGATCCTTGCATTTTCCAAAGTGTTTTTATTCTCTGATAAGAACAAAGAAGTGTAATTGAATCAATGTCTGATTGTATCAAAGTTGCCAGGGAGGTGTGACCCCTCTATTGTTCTCTTTATGTGTATTGTGTGTAGCCAAATATGGGCATGTGTATTGCCTGTGGCCAAAGAGATGTATATATAGTTCTGCAATAACAAAATAAAGTCAGTATTCATTCGACTCCCAAATTGTGTGTCGTCCAATATGGGAGGTCGGGGATGGTGAAACTGTAGTGCCTCGTGGGTATTTTATCGTATACCTGCGGAGATTTTGGACTGCGTGTTCCAGCTCCGTTACAACAGTAATGGGGAAGAAAGAGAGGGGGGTATGAGAATACAGTAATGGGGAAGAAAGAGAGGGGGGTGTATGAGAATACAGTAACGGGAAGAAAGAGAGGGGGGTGTATGAGAATACAGTAATGGGGAAGAAAGAGAGGGGGGGTGTATGAGAATACAGTAACGGGAAGAAAGAGAGGGGGGTGTATGAGAATACAGTAACGGGAAGAAAGAGAGAGGGTTTATGAGAATACAGTAATGGGGAAGAAAGAGAGGGGGTGTATGAGAATACAGTAATGGGGAAGAAAGAGAGGGGGTGTATGAGAATACAGTAATGGGGAAGAAAGAGAGGGGTGTATGAGAATACAGTAATGGGGAAGAAAGAGAGGGGGTGTATGAGAATACAGTAACAGGAAGAAAGAGAGGGGGTGTATGAGAATACAGTAATGGGGAAGAAAGATAGGGGTGTATGAGAATACAGTAATGGGGAAAGAGAGAGGGTGTATGTAACGGAACCCATCACTGTTTTACCCTGTTTTATGATTATTATGGTTAAAATATGATCCTACTATATGTATGTTGGTTGATGCTCTGCAGAATATTGTCCCAGACATTTACAGCTACTTGGCATGGGAGATAATCTTGTTACAGCGACTCTGCATAAGATAAAGGAAGTCTATTGTATACAGTGTTTTCATTCTCAGATAAGAACAAAGAAGTGTAATTGAATCAATGTCTGATTGTATCAAAGTTGCCAGGGAGGTGTGACCCCCCTATTGTTCTCTTTATGTGTATTGTGTGTGGCCAAATATGGGCATGGGTATTACCTGTGGCCAAAGAGATGTATAAATATTTCTGCAATAACAAAATAAAGTCAGTATTCGTTTGACTCCCAAATTGTGTGTCGTCCAATATGGGAGGTCGGGGATGGTGAAACTGTAGTGCCTCCTGGGTATTGTACCGTATACCAGTGGAGATTTGGACTGCGTGTTCCTGCTCCGTTACATTTGTTGGCAAGTGGCGGGATTGTTCCCACGGTCAGAAGGACAGCTACAGGAGACACCATTCCGTGGAGTACAAATTGAGGGCAACGCTAGTATCCGTACAGCGCCCCTGGCTACAGCAGGATGGAACCGGCTAGTTTTCAGACAGCGTTCCATCATGAGGAGGAGGAGGCGGCCGCGGACTACAGGGATGCAGACAGAAAGGAACTCATGGTTACAGTACCTCGTATTACCCCACAGAATGAATTTGGAAGAGAACTCCAAAGCAGACTGGCCTTTTTCCCAGGTACGCTTCCCATGAAAACCTTGGAATGGTTAATGACAGATGTCCACAAATTCATAATGGAAAAGCAGCGGGCACGGGAGCGGTCCATCTTGGGAGCTGCTAACCCACCTCCCACCATTAACCCCCCCCCAGCACTGCGTCCGGGTGGTGGGAACTACCAAACCCCTGCACGGTACATCAGGTGCCACACGTGTAACCAGCAGGGTCACATGCAGAGAGACTGTCCCAGAAACAGAAACCGCTCCACGTGGAATACTCCAACTAATTCCCCTCCCCAGCGACAGTGTGTACCCCAGGGAGCTGAAGGTGTCGTCCTTCCTCCCCAGCAGCAGTGTGTACCCCAGGGGGCCGAAGGTGTCGTCCTTCCCCCCCAACGCCAGTGTGTACCCCAGGAAGCCGAAGGTGTTGTCCTTCCTCCCCAGCGGCAGTGTGTTCCCCAGGGAGCCGAAGGTGTCGTCCTTCCTCCCCAGCGGCAGTGTCTACCCCAGGGGGCCGAAGGTGTCATCCTTCCCCCCCAGCAGCAGTGTGTACCCCAGGGAGCTGAAGGTGTCGGCCTTCCCCCCCAGCGGCAGTGTGTACCCCAGGGAGCAGAAGGGGCCGTCCTTCCTCCCCAGCGGCAGTGTGAACCCCAGGGTGCAGAAGGTGTCGTCCTTTCCCCCCAGCGGCAGTGTGTACCCCAGGGAGCTGAAGGTGTCGTCCTTTCTCCCCAGCGGCAGTGTGTACCCCAGGGAGCTGAAGGTGTCGGCCTTCCCCCCCAGCGGCAGTGTGTACCCCAGGGAGCTGAAGGTGTCGTCCTTCCTCCCCAGCGGCAGTGTGTACCCCAGGGAGCTGAAGGTGTCGGCCTTCTCCCACAGCGGCAGTGTGTACCCCAGGGAGCAGAAGGGGCCGTCCTTCCTCCCCAGCAGCAGTGTGAACCCCAGGGGGCAGAAGGTGTCGTCCTTCCTCCCCAGCAGCAGTGTGAACCCCAGGGGGCAGAAGGTGTCGTCCTTTCCCCCCAGCGGCAGTGTGAACCCCAGGGGGCAGAAGGTGTCGTCCTTCCCCCTCAGCGGCAGTGTGAACCCCAGGGGGCAGAAAGTGTCGTCCTTCCCCCCCAGCGGCAGTGTGTACCCCAGGGAGCAGAAGGTGTCGACCTTCCTCCACAGCGGCAGTGGGTACCCCAGGGGGCCAAAGGTGTCGTCCTTCCCCCCCAGCGGCAGTGTGAAACACAGGGGGCAGAAGGTGTCGTCCTTCCCCCCCAGCGACAGTTTACCCTAACCAGGGGAGATACCAATCTCCCAGACGGCGCAGATGGGACCGTGGTCTCTGCGCCCACAGCTTGTCCAGATCCCCAACTACCGTCACTGGGACAACCGGAGGAGGGGGTAAGTACAAATTCCCCTCCCCAGCTAACTTCTAATGTGGCCCCAGGGTTAACAGAGGAAATGTTAACCCCCACTGACCCCCACGTTTCCCTGGCTACTGAGCCGGAATATGTCCCAAGTACCCCAGCAGAAGAGCTGACAGCGGGGCAGAGTGCAGTCGGCCTCTGCCCTCCCTTTGTCCCTTGTACAGAGCAGGAGGTCCTGCAGGTTATACCAGCAGAAGAGCTGGCATCAGGGCAGAGTGCCGCTGGCCTCTGCCCCTCAAGTCCCCTCAGCGTGTTGCACCATCACCCCAGCAAAATATCCAGGTGCCTGGTTAGACTTCCCCCCAAAGGGGAGATGTGTGACGAAGTGCCCTTCGCCACTTTGGCTTGGAGAGGACTGTTTGCCAGCCTCCTGCCCTGCGACTATGGCCCTGGTACATATTGCCCTTTGGAACCAGTATTCGGCCATACCAGAGTGTATGTCACTCATTCTGGCCCTTTACATACAGGGGGGTCATTCGGTACTTGCCCTGTGGGAGCGGTGATACCCCAGATAACTATGCCATGGAGCCCATTCATATGATGAAAGACTATGGGAAAGACTTTAGCTACATGGCAATTGAACTGTGTGAAGATGATCTGAGCGCTATTCGGTAGTTTTCTGCGCTCAGATCCCAGCTATCTGGGGATATGTGAAATGTGAGTCAATGTGAATTGCAGTAATGCTGATGGGTTGTCAAACTAGAGAATTGACCAACAAACACTTTTGTCCGGACAACCCCAGGCCGATCCGTTGGGATCAGACCGTGTATGCCGGCTTATGGTCACGGGGGAGGTGTGTAACGGAACCCATCACTGTTTTACCCTGTTTTATGATTTTTATGGTTAAAATATGATCCTACTATATGTATGTTGGTTGATGCTCTGCAGAATATTGTCCCAGACATTTACAGCTACTTGGCATGGGAGATAATCTTGTTACAACGACTCTGCATGAGATAAAGGAAGTCTATTGTATACAGTGTTTTCATTCTCAGATAAGAACAAAGAAGTGTAATTGAATCAATGTCTGATTGTATCAAAGTTGCCAGGGAGGTGTGACCCCCCTATTGTTCTCTATGTGTATTGTGTGTGGCCAAATATGGGCATGGGTATTACCTGTGGCCAAAGAGATGTATAAATATTTCTGCAATAACAAAATAAAGTCAGTATTCGTTTGACTCCCAAATTGTGTGTCGTCCAATATGGGAGGTCGGGGATGGTGAAACTGTAGTGCCTCCTGGGTATTGTACCGTATACCAGCGGAGATTTGGACTGCGTGTTCCTGCTCCGTTACAGTGTATAAGAATACAGTAATGGGGAAGAAAGAGAGGGGGGTGTATGAGAATACAGTAATGGGGAAGAAAGAGAGGGGGTGTATGAGAATACAGTAATGAGGAAGAAAGAGAGGGGGTGTATGAGAATACAGTAACGGGGAAGAAAGAGGGGGGGTGTATGAGAATACAGTAATGGGGAAGAAAGAGAGGGGGTATGAGAATACAGTAATGGGGAAGAAAGAGAGGGGGGTATGAGAATACAGTAATGGGGAAGAAAGAGAGGGGGGTGTATGAGAATACAGTAATGGGGAAGAAAGAGAGGGGGTGTATGAGAATACAGTAATGGGGAAGAAAGAGAGGGGGTGTATGAGAATACAGTAACGGGGAAGAAAGAGGGGGGGTGTATGAGAATACAGTAATGGGGAAGAAAGAGAGGGGGTATGAGAATACAGTAATGGGGAAGAAAGAGAGGGGGGTATGAGAATACAGTAATGGGGAAGAAAGAGAGGGGGGTGTATGAGAATACAGTAACGGGAAGAAAGAGAGGGGGGTGTATGAGAATACAGTAATGAAGAAGAAAGAGAGGGGGTGTATGACAACACAGTAACGGGGAGAAAGAGAGGGGGTGTATGAGAATACAGTAATGGGGAAGAAAGAGAGGGGTGTATGAGAATACAGTAATGGGGAAGAAAGAGAGGGGGGTGTATGAGAATACAGTAACGGGAAGAAAGAGAGGGGGGTGTATGAGAATACAGTAATGGGGAAGAAAGAGAGGGGGGTGTATGAGAATACAGTAACGGGAAGAAAGAGAGGGGGGTGTATGAGAATACAGTAACGGGAAGAAAGAGAGAGGGTGTATGAGAATACAGTAATGGGGAAGAAAGAGAGGGGGGTGTATGAGAATACAGTAATGGGGAAGAAAGAGAGGGGGGTGTATGAGAATACAGTAACGGGAAGAAAGAGAGGGGGGTGTATGAGAATACAGTAACGGGAAGAAAGAGAGAGGGTGTATGAGAATACAGTAATGGGGAAGAAAGAGAGGGGGGTATGAGAATACAGTAATGGGGAAGAAAGAGGGGGGGGTGTATGAGAATACAGTAACGGGAAGAAAGAGAGGGGGGTGTATGAGAATACAGTAATGGGGAAGAAAGAGAGGGGGGTGTATGAGAATACAGTAACGGGAAGAAAGAGAGGGGGGTGTATGAGAATACAGTAACGGGAAGAAAGAGAGAGGGTTTATGAGAATACAGTAATGGGGAAGAAAGAGAGGGGGTGTATGAGAATACAGTAATGGGGAAGAAAGAGAGGGGGTGTATGAGAATACAGTTGTAGCGGAACCCATCACTGTTTTACCCTGTTTTATGATTATTCTTGGTTAAAATATGATCCTAATATATGTATGTTGGTTGATGCTCTGCAGAATATTGTCCCAAACATTTACAGCTACTTGGCATGGGAGATAATCTCGTTACAGCGACTCCGCATAAGATAATGAAAACACTATACAATAGACTTCCTTTCTCAGATAAGAACAAAGAAGTGTAATTGAATCAATGTCTGATTGTATCAAAGTTGCCAGGGAGGTGTGACCCACCTATTGTTCTCTTTATGGGTATTGTGCAGCCAAATATGGGGGATGTGGATTGCCTGTGGGAAGAGATGTATAAATATTTCTGCAATAACAAAATAAAGTCAGTATTCATTTGACTCCCAAATTGTGTGTCGTCCAATATGGGAGGTCGGGGATGGTGAAACTGTAGTGCCTCGTGGGTATTTTATCGTATACCAGCGGAGATTTTGGACTGCGTGTTCCTGCTCCGTTACATTTGTTGGCAAGTGGTGGAATTGTTCCCACGGTCAGAAGGACAGCTACAGGAGACACCATTCCGTGGAGTACAAATTGAGGGCAACGCTAGTATCCGTACAGCGCCCCTGGCTACAGCAGGATGGAACCGGCTAGTTTTCGGACAGCGTTCCATGATGAGGATGAGAAGGAGGCCGCAGACTACAGGGAAACAGACAGAAAGGAACTCATGGTTACAGTACCTCGTATTACCCCACAGAATGAGTTTGGAAGAGAACTCCAAAGCAGACTGGCCTTTTTCCCAGATACGCTTCCCATGAAAACCTTGGAATGGTTAATGACAGATGTCCACAAATCCATAATGGAAAAGCAGCGGGCACGGGAGCGGTCCATCTGGGGAGCTGCTAACCCACCTCCCACCATTAAACCCCCCCCAGCACTGCGTCCGGGTGGTGGGAACTACCAAACCCCTCCACGGTACATCAGGTGCCACACGTGTAACCAGCAGGGCCACATGCCGAGAGACTGTCCCAGAAACAGAAACCGCTCCACGTGGAATACTCCAACTAATTCCACCTCCCAGCAGCAGTGTGTACCCCAGGGAGCTGAAGGTGTCGTCCTTCACCCCCAGCGGCAGTGTGTACCCCAGGGAGCTGAAGGTGTCGTCCTTCCTCCCCAGCGGCAGTGTGTTCCCCAGGGAGCCGAAGGTGTCGTCCTTCCTCCCCAGCGGCAGAGTGAACCCCAGGGGGCAGAAGGTGTCGTCCTTTCCCCCCAGCGGCAGTGTGAACCCCAGGGGGCAGAAGGTGTCGTCCTTCCCCCTCAGCGGCAGTGTGTACCCCAGGGGGCTGAAGGTGTCGTCCTTCCCCCCCAGCGGCAGTGTGTACCCCAGGGAGCTGAAGGTGTCGTCCTTCCTCCCCAGCGGCAGTGTGTTCCCCAGGGAGCAGAAGGTGTCGTCCTTCCTCCCCAGCGGCTGTGTGAACCCCAGGGGGCAGAAGGTGTCGTCCTTTCCCCCCAGCGGCAGTGTGAACCCCAGGGGGCAGAAGGTGTCGTCCTTCCCCCTCAGCGGCAGTGTGAACCCCAGGGGGCAGAAGGTGTCGTCCTTCCCCCTCAGCGGCAGTGTGAACCCCAGGGGGCAGAAGGTGTCGTCCTTTCCCCCCAGCGGCAGTGTGAACCCCAGGGGGCAGAAGGTGTCGTCCTTTCCCCCCAGCGGCAGTGTGTACCCCAGGGAGCAGAAGGTGTCGACCTTCCTCCACAGCGGCAGTGGGTACCCCAGGGGGCCAAAGGTGTCGTCCTTCCCCCCCAGCGGCAGTGTGAAACACAGGGGGCAGAACGTGTCATCCTTCCCCCCCAGCGACAGTTTACCCTAACCAGGGGAGACACCAATATCCCAGACGGCGCAGATGGGACCGTGGTCTCTGTGCCCACAGCTTGTCCAGATCCCCAACTACCGTCACTGGGACAACCGGAGGAGGGGGTAAGTAAAAACTCCCCTCCCCAGCTAACTTCTAATGTGGCCCCAGGGTTAACAGAGGAAATGTTAACCCCCACTGACCCCCAGGTTTCCCTGGCTACTGAGCCGGAATATGTTCCAAGTACCCCAGCAGAAGAGCTGACAGCGGGGCAGAGTGCAGTCGGCCTCTGCCCTCCCTTTGTCCCTGGTACAGAGCAGGAGGTCCTGCAGGTTATACCAGCAGAAGAGCTGGCATCAGGGCAGAGTGCCGCTGGCCTCTGCCCCTCAAGTCCCCTCAGCGTGTTGCCCCCTCACCACAGCAAAATATCCAGGTGCCTGGTTAGACTTCCCCCCAAAGGAGAGATGTGTGACGAAGTGCCCTTCGCCACCTTGGCTTGGAGAGGACTGTTTGCCAGCCTCCTGCCCTGCGACTATGGCCCTGGTACATATTGCCCTTTGGAACCAGTGTTCGGCCATACCAGAGTGTAAGTCACTCATTCTGGCCCTTTACATACAGGGGGGGCATTCTGTACTTGCCCTGTGTGAACCATGATACCCCAGATAGCTATGCCATGGAGCCCATTCATATGATGAAAGACTATGGGAAAGACTTTAGCTACTTGGCAATTGAACTGTGTGAAGAGGATCTGAGCGCTATTCGGTGGTTTTGTGCGCGCAGATCCCAGCTATCTGGGGATATGGGAAATGTGAATTGCAGTTATGCTGATGGGTTGTCAAACTAGAGAATTGACCAACAAATACTTTTGTCCGGACATCCCCAGGCCGATCCGTTGGGATCAGACCGTGTATGCCGGCTTATGGTCACGGGGGAGGTGTGTAGCGGAACCCATCACTGTTTTACCCTGTTTTATGATTATTCTTGGTTAAAATATGATCCTAATATATGTATGTTGGTTGATGCTCTGCATAATATTGTCCCAAACATTTACAGCTACTTGGCATGGGAGATAATCTCGTTACAGCGACTCCGCATAAGATAATGAAAACACTATACAATAGACTTCCTTTCTCAGATAAGAACAAAGAAGTGTAATTGAATCAATGTCTGATTGTATCAAAGTTGCCAGGGAGGTGTGACCCACCTATTGTTCTCTTTATGGGTATTGTGCAGCCAAATATGGGGGATGTGGATTGCCTGTGGGAAGAGATGTATAAATATTTCTGCAATAACAAAATAAAGTCAGTATTTATTTGACTCCCAAATTGTGTGTCGTCCAATATGGGAGGTCGGGGATGGTGAAACTGTAGTGCCTCGTGGGTATTTTATCGTATACCAGCGGAGATTTTGGACTGCGTGTTCCTGCTCCGTTACAACAGTAATGGGGAAGAAAGAGAGGGGTGTATGAGAATACAGTAATGGGGAAGAAAGAGAGGGGGTGTATGAGAATACAGTAACAGGAAGAAAGAGAGGGGGTGTATGAGAATACAGTAATGGGGAAGAAAGATAGGGGTGTATGAGAATACAGTAATGGGGAAAGAGAGAGGGTGTATAAGAATACAGTAATGGGGAAGAAAGAGAGGGGGGTGTATGAGAATACAGTAATGGGGAAGAAAGAGAGGGGGTGTATGAGAATACAGTAACGGGGAAGAAAGAGGGGGGGGGTGTATGAGAATACAGTAACAGGAAGAAAGAGAGGGTGTGTATGAGAATACAGTAATGGGGAAGAAAGATAGGGGTGTATGAGAATACAGTAATGGGGAAAGAGAGAGGGTGTATAAGAATACAGTAATGGGGAAGAAAGAGAGGGGGGTGTATGAGAATACAGTAATGGGGAAGAAAGAGAGGGGGTGTATGAGAATACAGTAACGGGGAAGAAAGAGGGGGGGTGTATGAGAATACAGTAACAGGAAGAAAGAGAGGGGGTGTATGAGAATACAGTAATGGGGAAGAAAGATAGGGGTGTATGAGAATACAGTAATGGGGAAAGAGAGAGGGTGTATAAGAATACAGTAATGGGGAAGAAAGAGAGAGGGTTTATGAGAATACAGTAATGGGGAAGAAAGAGAGGGGGTGTATGAGAATACAGTAATGGGGAAGAAAGAGAGGGGGTGTATGAGAATACAGTAATGGGGAAGAAAGAGAGGGGTGTATGAGAATACAGTAATGGGGAAGAAAGAGAGGGGGTGTATGAGAATACAGTAACAGGAAGAAAGAGAGGGGGTGTATGAGAATACAGTAATGGGGAAGAAAGATAGGGGTGTATGAGAATACAGTAATGGGGAAAGAGAGAGGGTGTATAAGAATACAGTAATGGGGAAGAAAGAGAGGGGGGTGTATGAGAATACAGTAATGGGGAAGAAAGAGAGGGGGTGTATGAGAATACAGTAACGGGGAAGAAAGAGGGGGTGTGTATGAGAATACAGTAATGGGGAAGAAAGAGAGGGGGTATGAGAATACAGTAATGGGGAAGAAAGAGAGGGGGTGTATGAGAATACAGTAACGGGGAAGAAAGAGGGGGGGTGTATGAGAAAACAGTAATGGGGAAGAAAGAGAGGGGTGTATGAGAATACAGTAATTAGGAAGAAAGAGAGGGGTGTATGACAATACAGTAATGGGGAGAAAGAGAGGGGGGTTTATGAGAATACAGTAATGGGGAAGAAAGAGAGGGGGGTATGAGAATACAGTAATGGGGAGAAAGAGAGGGGGGTGTATGAGAATACAGTAATGGGGAGAAAGAGAGGGGGGGTGTATGACAATACAATAATGGGGAAGAAAGAGAGAGGGGGGTGTATGAGAATACAGTAATGGGGAAGAAAGAGAGGGGGTGTATGAGAATACAGTAAAGGGGAAGAAAGAGAGGGGGTGTATGAGAATACAGTAATGGGGAGAAAGAGAGGGGGTGTATGAGAATACAGTAACGGGAAGAAAGAGAGGGGGGTGTATGAGAATACAGTAATGGGGAAGAAGGAGAGGGGTGTATGACAATACAGTAATGGGGAGAAAGAGAGGGGGGTGTATGAGAATACAGTAATGGGGAAGAAAGAGAGGGGTGTATGACAATACATTAATGGGGAGAAAGAGAGGGGGTGTATGAGAATACAGTAACGGGAAGAAAGAGAGGGGGTGTATGAGAATACAGTAATGGAGAAGAAAGAGAGGGGGTGTATGAGAATACAGTAATGGGGAAGAAAGAGAGGGGGGTATGAGAATACAGTAATGGGGAGAAAGAGAGGGGGTGTATGAGAATACAGTAATGGGGAAGAAAGAGAGGGGTGTATGACAATACAGTAATGGGGAGAAAGAGAGGGGGTGTATGAGAATACAGTAATGGGGAAGAGAGGGGGTGTATGAGAATACAGTAATGGGGAGAAAGAGAGGGGGGTATGAGAATACAGTAATGGGGAAGAAAGAGAGGGGGGTATGACAATACAGTAATGGGGAAGAAAGAGAGGGGGGTATGAGAATACAGTAATGGGGAAGAAAGAGAGGGGGGTGTATGAGAATACAGTAATGGGGAAGAAAGAGAGGGGGTGTATGAGAATACAGTAATGGGGAAGAAAGAGAGGGGGTGTATGACAATACAGTAACGGGGAGAAAGAGAGGGGGGTGTATGAGAATACAGTAATGGGGAAGAAAGAGAGGGGGGTATATGAGAATACAGTAACGGGAAGAAAGAGAGGGGGGTTGTAGCGGAACCCATCACTGTTTTATGATTATATAATTCTTGGTTAAAATATGATCCTACAATATGTATGCTGGTTTATGCTCTGCAGAATATTAGCCAGACTTTTGCAGACCTAGGCTAATAGATAATCCTATTACAGAGATTCAAGAGATAAGAAAGTTGGAAAGGATCCTTGCATTTTCCAAAGTGTTTTTATTCTCTGATAAGAACAAAGAAGTGTAATTGAATCAATGTCTGATTGTATCAAAGTTGCCAGGGAGGTGTGACCCCTCTATTGTTCTCTTTATGTGTATTGTGTGTAGCCAAATGTAACGGAACCCATCACTGTTTTACCCTGTTTTATGATTATTATGGTTAAAATATGATCCTAATATATGTATGTTGGTTGATGCTCTGCAGAATATTGTCCCAAACATTTACAGCTACTTGGCATGGGAGATAATCTCGTTACAGCGACTCCGCATAAGATAAAGGAAGTCTATTGTATAGTATTTTCATTCTCAGATAAGAACAAAGAAGTGTAATTGAATCAATGTCTGATTGTATCAAAGTTGCCAGGGAGGTGTGACCCACCTATTGTTCTCTTTATGGGTATTGTGCAGCCAAATATGGGGGATGTGGATTGCCTGTGGGAAGAGATGGGTATAAATATTTCTGCAATAACAAAATAAAGTCAGTATTCATTTGACTCCCAAATTGTGTGTCGTCCAATATGGGAGGTCGGGGATGGTGAAACTGTAGTGCCTCGTGGGTATTTTATCGTATACCAGCGGAGATTTTGGATACGTGGTCCAGCTCCGTTACATTTGATGGCAGCGACGGGATTCAAACCTCACAGCAGACCGTTGTTCGGCAGTTACAGCCATTTGGGAAATTTGCTATTTCGTATGGAACCGAAAGGAAAGGGTATGTGAATAGACCCGAACGGATAGTGAATGGAGACAGTCTATACCAAGTTGAAACGGGCCACGCTAAAAGAGCTATTGGAAGCAAGGGGAATTATTGCCAGCAATAAAACCAAAGCTACCCTTATTGTTGAACTCATGGAGGGAGACCGGGCGGCTGCTGCAGCACCGCTTACGGACAGCACACAGAATGAGTTTGGAAGAGAACTCCAATGCAGACTGGCCCATTTCCCAGGTACGCCTCCCACAGAAACCTTGGAAAGGATTATGTCAGAGGTCCACGAATACATAATGGGAAAGCAGCGGGCAGACTGGAGGTCCAGAGAGGGGTCCCTAATCACACCACACATAGTACCGGGGAAGCCTAAACTCCCGTACCATGCTTTTAAAAACTATGTGGAGACCGAAGACATTGATGGCTACTTGCATGACTTTGAGAGATTATGCCAATTACATGAGATCAACGCCGCCGACCAGGTAACCCTGTTGGTGAGTAAGCTAGCGGGCCGGGCAGCAGAAGCCTACCGCACCATGCCAGACGAGGATAGCAGAGACTACCAGAAAGTAAAGCAGGCGATCCTGGACAGGTACGCAATTACCCCGGAGGCATACCGGCAGCGGTTCCGAGAAAGCCGAAAGACGGAGAAAGATACTCACATGGAGTGGGCGCACCGCTTAACTAGGGCGGGCAAAGGTTGGGTACAAGCCGCACAAGCAACCACAGTGGAGGACATGCTACAATTACTGCTACTGGAGCAATTCTTCCAGGGGTTAACCCCGGATTTACAAAACTGGCTGAGAGATCGGAAACCGCGCATCTTAACTGAAGCCGCCAGGTGGGCAGATGAGTACCAAGATGCCAGGAGGGCACAGCAGGCACAGGCACGGTCCATCTTGGGAGCTGCTAACCGACCGCCCACCATTAACCCCACCCCAGCACTGCGTCCGGGTGGTGGGAACTACCAAACCCCTCCACGGTACAACAATGCCCGATCTTTCATCAGGTGCCACACGTGTAACCAGCAGGGCCACATGCAAAGAGACTGTCCCAGAAACAGAAACCGCTCCACGTGGAATACTCCAACCAATTTCCCTGCAAACCGGGCGGCAGTACACTGCTACCAGAGTGAGCCTCGACAACCTTTCTTCGGGACCCAGTCTAATGAAGAATCTTTGGGCACCCTCCACGAGGTTAACCCAGTACAAGCAGCTGCAGACAACCGACAGGGACACCGCCAAGGGGTACACGTAGAGGGAAAACTCCTTCAGGGTCTGCGCGATTCTGGGGCCACCATAACCCTGGTTCGCAATCACCTAGCCCCCAAGCACCAGCTCACTGGAGAATATGTGGCAGTCCGGGTGGCAGGGGGGGCGATTTACAAAATTCCCACTGCTAAAGTACATTTGGATTGGGGAGCGGGGTCAGGGAATGTGGAAGTGGGCCTCATGCAGGACTTACCAGCTGATGTCATCCTGGGTAACGACTTGGGGGAGCTGACCTCCGCTTTTGTTTCTCAGCACCCCACGCAGGAAGCGCTACCCGTGGTAACACGGCAGCAGGCCCGCACCACCGCATCTTCTGAACACTCTGAGGCTCCGGTAAGTAATAGTACTGACCCACCTTTCATCCCCTGGGCTCCCCCCTTAGAGTTTGGTACTGAAGTAGTCACTGACCCGTCCCTGCAGGTATACCGGGATAGGGTTACACAGAATCAGGCAGGGTTGGAGGGGGAAAGATACGCTTGGGAGAAAGGATTATTGTATAGATATGCTGAGAAGGTAGTAGCAGGATCTGTACCCGTGACCCTCACACAATTAGTCGTGCCCCGAAAGTACAGGCAAGAATTACTACGTATTGCCCATGACATCCCTTTATCAGGACATCTAGGCGTCAGTAGGACGAAGCATCGTTTGACCCAAAACTTCTTTTGGCCAGGGGTCTCCAAAGATATTCGGCAGTATTGCCAAACTTGTGACACATGCCAGAGAGTAGGGAAGAGAGGGGACCGGTACAAGGCAAAAATGCACTCCCTACCCATAATAGATGAGCCCTTCAGCAGAGTGGCAGTAGATATAATCGGACCCCTAGCAAAACCCAGCCCGTCAGGGAAGAAGTATATACTAACCGTAGTAGACTATGCCACCCGGTACCCAGAGGCCGTAGCCCTAACTAATATCCATGCGGAGACTATAGTAGATGCCCTAATCAGGATATTCTCTAGAATGGGGTTCCCCAAAGAGATTATCTCAGATCGGGGTACCCAATTCACGGCCGAAGTCACTCATCAGTTATGGAGAACATGTGGGGTGAAACCTATTGTAAACTCAGCGTATCACCCCCAGTCCAATGGGCTCTGTGAACGGTTCAACGGAACATTAAAGCAAATGCTCCGTACCTTCATGGATACCCAGAAGAACTGGGAAAGGTTTCTTCCCCATCTGCTCTTCGCGTACCGAGAGGTACCCCAGGAGTCCACGGGGTTCTCGCCATTCGAATTACTATTCGGAAGGAGAGTGCGGGGTCCCTTAGACCTCATTAGGGAACACTGGGAGGGAACGGTCACCAGTAACGGTACCCCTATCGTCCCATATGTACTAGAGTTCAGGGAACGCTTGGAGACCCTAATCCAGACGGTACGGTCTAATCTCCAGGCGGCTCAGCAACGACAGCGCAGATGGTACGATAAGGGAGCCAGAGACCGCAGTTTTCAAATAGGACAAAAGGTGTTAATCTTGAAGCCAGTTCAAAATGACAAACTGCAGGCCTCCTGGCAAGGCCCTTATAAGGTGGTGGAACAGGTATGTGACACCACCTATATAATTGCCCCATGTACAGGAGCAGGCGGTAGACGCATGCTCCACGTTAACATGCTGAAACCCTATCACGAGCGGACCGAAGAAGTAACTGCCATATGTGCCTCGGCCGCTGAGGACCCGAATAATCTACCCCTGCCAGACCTATTAGCCCAAGGGGGGGCCAACACAGAATTAGGGGAAGTACAGCTAGGAGACAGGCTGAGCACTAGAGAGCGAGCTCAAATATTAGAGCTTATCCGGGAAAAAGGGGATACATTCTCCAACCAGCCCGGGTATACCCCGCTGGCTACCCACAGGGTAGAGACCCCAGGGCAACACCCTCTTCGACAAACCCCCTACCGCATACCAGAATCCGTAAAAGATCATATGCGGAAGGAGATTGACGAAATGTTACAACTAGGAGTGATAGAACACTCAGATAGCCCATGGGCCTCTCCGGTAGTGCTGGTACCGAAGCGGGACGGAACCACCCGCTTCTGCGTCGACTACCGGAAACTTAATGATAAAACAATTTCAGATGCCTATCCCATGCCCCGAATCGATGAGCTATTAGATAAAATGGCCAGGGGCCAGTACCTCACCACAATAGACTTGTGCAAAGGGTACTGGCAGATCCCACTAGCCGAGGATGCCATCCCAAAGTCCGCATTCGTCACCCCGTTTGGGCTATACCAATTCAAGGTGATGCCATTCGGGATGAAGAATGCGCCGGCTACGTTTCAGCGGATGGTGGACCGGTTACTGGACGGATCCCAGGAGTATGCTTGCGCCTATTTAGATGACATAGCAATATTTAGCAACTCCTGGGACGAGCACTTGACCCATATAGGAGCCATCCTCGACCGCATCAGGGAGGCAGGTCTCACGTTAAAACCCAGCAAGTGCCACGTAGGGATGGCCGAGGTGCAGTACTTAGGCCACAGGGTGGGCAGTGGGCAGCAAAAGCCAGAACCCGCTAAGATAGAGGCCGTAGCTAAGTGGCCAACCCCTCGCACGAAAACTCAGGTTTTAGCTTTTCTAGGAACCGCCGGGTATTACCGTAAATTTGTACCTGATTATAGTGCCCTAGCCAAGCCCCTTACTGACCTCACCAAAAAGAACTTACCCAAAGTAGTGACCTGGAGCCCAGAGTGTGAGAAGGCATTCCAAGAACTGAAATCTGCCCTAATTCATGCTCCTGTACTGGCCGCTCCCGATCCAACTAAACGCTTTCTCGTTCATACAGATGCTTCTATGTTTGGATTGGGAGCAGTGCTGAGCCAAGTTGGGGCCGATGGCGGCGAGCATCCCGTCGCTTACTTAAGTCGGAAACTACAACCCAGGGAAGTAAGCTATGCCGCCATCGAAAAGGAATGCCTGGCGGTGGTGTGGGCCCTCAAGAAACTACAGCCCTACTTATATGGCCAACAATTTGCCTTGCTCACAGATCACAACCCGTTGGTGTGGCTAAACCGGGTGTCAGGGGACAACGCTAGACTACTGAGATGGAGTTTGGCACTACAACCATTTGATTTCACCATCCAGTATCGCCCAGGGAAACAAAATGGTAACGCCGACGGGTTGTCCAGACAGACAGAACTCGAGAAATGATCTGTGAGCACTCCTCCGGACATCCCCAAGCAGATCCGTTGGGATCAGACCGTGTATGCCGGCTTATGGTCACGGGGGAGGTGTGTAACGGAACCCATCACTGTTTTACCCTGTTTTATGATTATTATGGTTAAAATATGATCCTAATATATGTATGTTGGTTGATGCTCTGCAGAATATTGTCCCAAACATTTACAGCTACTTGGCATGGGAGATAATCTCGTTACAGCGACTCCGCATAAGATAAAGGAAGTCTATTGTATAGTATTTTCATTCTCAGATAAGAACAAAGAAGTGTAATTGAATCAATGTCTGATTGTATCAAAGTTGCCAGGGAGGTGTGACCCACCTATTGTTCTCTTTATGGGTATTGTGCAGCCAAATATGGGGGATGTGGATTGCCTGTGGGAAGAGATGGGTATAAATATTTCTGCAATAACAAAATAAAGTCAGTATTCATTTGACTCCCAAATTGTGTGTCGTCCAATATGGGAGGTCGGGGATGGTGAAACTGTAGTGCCTCGTGGGTATTTTATCGTATACCAGCGGAGATTTTGGATACGTGGTCCAGCTCCGTTACACCAAATATGGGCATGTGTATTGCCTGTGGCCAAAGAGATGTATATATAGTTCTGCAATAACAAAATAAAGTCAGTATTCATTTGACTCCCAAATTGTGTGTCGTCCAATATGGGAGGTCGGGGATGGTGAAACTGTAGTGCCTCGTGGGTATTTTATCGTATACCAGCGGAGATTTTGGACTGCGTGTTCCAGCTCCGTTACATTTGTTGGCAAGTGGCGGGATTGTTCCCACGGTCAGAAGGACAGCTACAGGAGACACCATTCCGTGGAGTACAAATTGAGGGCAACGCTAGTATCCGTACAGCGCCCCTGGCTACAGCAGGATGGAACCGGCTAGTTTTCAGACAGCGTTCCATCATGAGGAGGAGGAGGCGGCCGCGGACTACAGGGATGCAGACAGAAAGGAACTCATGGTTACAGTACCTCGTATTACCCCACAGAATGAGTTTGGAAGAGAACTCCAAAGCAGACTGGCCTTTTTCCCAGATACGCTTCCCATGAAAACCTTGGAATGGTTAATGACAGATGTCCACAAATCCATAATGGAAAAGCAGCGGGCACGGGAGCGGTCCATCTGGGGAGCTGCTAACCCACCTCCCACCATTAACCCCCCCCAGAACTGCGTCCGGGTGGTGAGAACTACCAAACCCCTCCACGGTACATCAGGTGCCACACGTGTAACCAGCAGGGCCACATGCAGAGAGACTGTCCCAGAAACCGAAACCGCTCCACGTGGAATACTCCAACTAATTCCCCTCCCCAGCGACAGGGTGTACCCCAGGGAGCTGAAGGTATCGTCCTTCCTCCCCAGCGGCAGTGTGTACCCCAGGGAGCTGAAGGTGCCGTCCTTCCTCCCCAGCGGCAGTGTGTACCCCAGGGAACTGAAGGTGTCGTCCTTCCTCCCCAGCGGCAGTGTGAACCCCAGGGGGCAGAAGGTGTCGTCCTTTCCCCCCAGCGGCAGTGTGAACCCCAGGGGGCAGAAGGTGTCGTCCTTCCCCCTCAGCGGCAGTGTGTACCCCAGGGAGCTGAAGGTGTCGTCCTTCCTTCCCAGCGGCAGTGTGTACCCCAGGGAGCTGAAGGTGTCGGCCTTCCCCCCCCAGCGGCAGTGTGAACCCCAGGGGGCAGAAGGTGTCGTCCTTCCTCCCCAGCGGCAGTGTGAACCCCAGGGGGCAGAAGGTGTCGTCCTTTCCCCCCAGCGGCAGTGTGAACCCCAGGGGGCAGAAGGTGTCGTCCTTCCCCCTCAGCGGCAGTGTGAACCCCAGGGGGCAGAAGGTGTCGTCCTTTCCCCCCAGCGGCAGTGTGAACCCCAGGGGGCAGAAGGTGTCGTCCTTCCCCCTCAGCGGCAGTGTGTACCACAGGGAGCTGAAGGTGTCGTCCTTCCTTCCCAGCGGCAGTGTGTACCCCAGGGAGCTGAAGGTGTCGGCCTTCCCCCCCAGCGGCAGTGTGAACCCCAGAGGGCAGAAGGTGTCATCCTTCCTCCCCAGCGGCAGTGTGAACCCCAAGGGGCAGAAGGTGTCATCATTTCCCCCCAGCGGCAGTGTGAACCCCAGGGGGCAGAAGGTGTCGTCCTTCCCCCCCAGCGGCAGTGTGTACCTCAGGGAGCAGAAGGTGTCGACCTTCCTCCACAGCGGCAGTGGGTACCCCAGGGGGCCAAAGGTGTCGTCCTTCCCCCCCCAGCGGCAGTGTGAAACACAGGGGGCAGAAAGTGTCGTCCTTCCCCCCCAGCGACAGTTTACCCTAACCAGGGGAGACACCAATCTCCCAGACGGCGCAGATGGGACCGTGGTCTCTGCGCCCACAGCTTGTCCAGATCCCCAACTACCGTCACTGGGACAACCGGAGGAGGGGGTAAGTACAAATTCCCCTCCCCAGCTAACTTCTAATGTGGCCCCAGGGTTAACAGAGGAAATGTTAACCCCCACTGACCCCCACGTTTCACTGGCTACTGAGCCGAAATATGTCCCAAGTACCCCAGCAGAAGAGCTGACAGCGGGGCAGAGTGCAGTCGGCCTCTGCCCTCTCTTTGTCCCTTGTACAGAGCAGGATGTCCTGCAGGTTATACCAGCAGAAGAGCTGGCATCAGGGCAGAGTGCCGCTGGCCTCTGCCCCTCAAGTCCCCTCAGCGTGTTGCCCCCTCACCACAGCAAAATATCCAGGTACCTGGTTAGACTTCCCCCAAAAGGAGAGATGTGTGACGAAGTGCCCTTCGCCACCTTGGCTTGGAGAGGACTGTTTGCCAGCCTCCTGCCCTGCGACTATGGCCCTGGTACATATTGCCCTTTGGAACCAGTGTTCGGCCATACCAGAGTGTAAGTCACTCATTCTGGCCCTTTACATACAGGGGGGTCATTCTGTACTTGCCCTGTGTGAACCATGATACCCCAGATAACTGTGCCATGAAGCCCATTCATATAATGAAAGACTATGGGAAAGACTTTAGCTACATGGCAATTGAACTGTGTGAAGAGGATCTGAGCGCTATTCGGTGGTTTTGTGCGCTCAGATCCCAGCTATCTGGGGATATGGGAAATGTGAGTAAATGTGAATTGCAGTAATGCTGATGGGTTGTCAAACTAGAGAATTGACCAACAAATACTTTTGTCCGGACATCCCCAGGCCGATCCGTTGGGATCAGACCGTGTATGCCGGCTTATGGTCACGGGGGAGGTGTGTAGCGGAACCCATCACTGTTTTATGATTATATAATTCTTGGTTAAAATATGATCCTACAATATGTATGCTGGTTTATGCTCTGCAGAATATTAGCCAGACTTTTGCAGACCTAGGCTAATAGATAATCCTATTACAGAGATTCAAGAGATAAGAAAGTTGTAAAGGATCCTTGCATTTTCCAAAGTGTTTTTATTCTCTGATAAGAACAAAGAAGTGTAATTGAATCAATGTCTGATTGTATCAAAGTTGCCAGGGAGGTGTGACCCCTCTATTGTTCTCTTTATGTGTATTGTGTGTAGCCAAATATGGGCATGTGTATTGCCTGTGGCCAAAGAGATGTATATATAGTTCTGCAATAACAAAATAAAGTCAGTATTCATTTGACTCCCAAATTGTGTGTCGTCCAATATGGGAGGTCGGGATGGTGAAACTGTAGTGCCTCGTGGGTATTTTATCGTATACCAGCGGAGATTTTGGACTGCGTGTCCCAGCTCCGCTACAGGGGTGTATGAGAATACAGTAACGGGAAGAAAGAGAGAGGGTGTATGAGAATACAGTAATGGGGAAGAAAGAGAGGGGGGTATGAGAATACAGTAATGGGGAAGAAAGAGAGGGGGGTGTATGAGAATACAGTAACGGGAAGAAAGAGAGGGGGGTGTATGAGAATACAGTAACGGGAAGAAAGAGAGAGGGTGTATGAGAATACAGTAATGGGGAAGAAAGAGAGGGGGGTATGAGATTACAGTAATGGCGAAGAAAGAGCGGGTGGTGTATGAGAATACAGTAATGGGAAGAAAGAGAGAGGGTGTATGAGAATACAGTAATGGGGAAGAAAGAGAGGGGGGTGTATGAGAATACAGTAACGGGAAGAAAGAGAGGGGGGTGTATGAGAATACAGTAACGGGAAGAAAGAGAGGGGGGTGTATGGGAATACAGTAATGGGGAAGAAAGAGAGGGGGGTGTATGAGAATACAGTAACGGGAAGAAAGAGAGGGGGGTGTATGAGAATACAGTAACGGGAAGAAAGAGAGAGGGTGTATGAGAATACAGTAACGGGAAGAAAGAGAGGGGGGTGTATGAGAATACAGTAATGGGGAAGAAAGAGAGGGGGTGTATGAGAATACAGTAACGGGAAGAAAGAGAGGGGGGTGTATGAGAATACAGTAACGGGAAGAAAGAGAGAGGGTGTATGAGAATACAGTAATGGGGAAGAAAGAGAGGGGGGTATGAGAATACAGTAATGGGGAAGAAAGAGAGGGGGGTATATGAGAATACAGTAACGGGAAGAAAGAGAGGGGGGTGTATGAGAATACAGTAACGGGAAGAAAGAGAGGGGGGTTGTAGCGGAACCCATCACTGTTTTACCCTGTTTTATGATTATTCTTGGTTAAAATATGATCCTACAATATGTATGCTGGTTGATGCTCTGCAGAATATTAGCCAGACTTTTGCAGACCTAGGCTAATAGATAATCCTATTACAGAGATTCAAGAGATAAGAAAGTTGTAAAGGATCCTTGCATTTTCCAAAGTGTTTTCATTCTCTGATAAGAACAAAGAGGTGTAATTGAATCAGTGTCTGATTGTATCAAAGTTGCCAGGGAGGTGTGACCCCCCTATTGTTCTCTTTGTGTGTATTGTGTGTAGCCAAATATGGGCATGTGTATTGCCTGTGGCCAAAGAGATGTATATATAGTTCTGCAATAACAAAATAAAGTCAGTATTCATTTGACTCCCAAATTGTGTGTCGTCCAATATGGGAGGTCGGGAATGGTGAGACTGTAGTGCCTCCTGGGTATTGTACCGTATACCAGCGGAGATTTGGACTGCGTGTTCCAGCTCCGTTACATTTGTTGGCAAGTGGTGGAATTGTTCCCACGGTCAGAAGGACAGCTACAGGAGACACCATTCCGTGGAGTACAGATTGAGGGCAACGCTAGTATCCGTACAGCGCCCCTGGCTACAGCAGGATGGAACCGGCTAGTTTTCGGACAGCGTTCCATGATGAGGATGAGAAGGAGGCCGCAGACTACAGGGAAACAGACAGAAAGGAACTCTGGTATGATGCCCTGCAAGATGCCCAATGGCGGCGAGGTGAGAGTCTCCCCAGTGATGAGCAGCGGCTACAGAAGCGTGTGGCGATGCGGATGTATCTATTGGGAGAGCAGCCCCTGGATGAGTGGGTGACAAGACTAGAGACCCTGGTATGGCGAGAGATCTGGCTAGACAACGCATACCAGGCCCTCTGGTGGTATACCGTTCGACTTACCCCCTGGACGTCTGAACACGACTTACCGGAGGGGGATGATTATGATGGCCCGGGTTTATTATGGGATGCCTTGGAGGACGATATTGATCTTGGCAGCACGGAGGGGTCTAGGTTTTGGGACATCTACGACTACCGGATGGGCATGTATGTCTGGGATGATGAAGGCGAGGTGAGCAAAGACATGACCCACCTGGTAACGAGAGAGTGGGAGCTGGAGCAGGACTACCAACACCTGCTCAGCCTTGTGCAGCCCCAACCTACTCGACAAGCAGAACCAGACTTCATTGACTGGTCCTGGGATGACCTCCAGATGGCAGGTAGAGATGGGACCGAGGTCTCTCTACCGGCCCTCCAGGGGGCAGAAGGTGTCGTCCTTTCCCCTCAGCGGCAGTGTGAACCCCAGGGGGCAGGAGGTGTCGTCCTTCCCCCCCAGCGGCAGTGTGTACCTCAGGGAGCAGAAGGTGTCGACCTTCCTCCACAGCGGCAGTGGGTACCCCAGGGAGCCGAAGGTGTCGTCCTTCCTCCCCAGCGGCAGTGTGTACCCCAGGGGGCCGAAGGTGTCATCCTTTCCCCCCCAGCAGCAGTGTGTACCCCAGGGAGCAGAAGGTGTCGTCCTTCCCCCTCAGCGGCAGTGTGAACCCCAGGGGGCAGAAGGTGTCGTCCTTTCCCCCCAGCGGCAGTGTGAACCCCAGGGGGCAGAAGGTGTCGTCCTTCCCCCTCAGCGGCAGTGTGTACCCCAGGGAGCTGACGGTGTCGTCCTTCCTTCCCAGCGGCAGTGTGTACCCCAGGGAGCTGAAGGTGTCGGCCTTCCCCCCCAGCGTCAGTGTGTACCCCAGGGGGCCGAAGGTGTCGTCCTTCCCCCCCAGCGGCAGTGTGTACCCCAGGGAGCTGAAGGTGTCGTCCTTCCTTCCCAGCGGCAGTGTGTACCCCAGGGAGCTGAAGGTGTCGGCCTTCCCCCCCAGCGTCAGTGTGTACCCCAGGGAGCAGAAGGGGCCGTCCTTCCTCCCCAGCGGCAGTGTGAACCCCAGGGGGCAGAAGGTGTCGTCCTTTCCCCCCAGCGGCAGTGTGAACCCCAGGGGGCAGAAGGTGTCGTCCTTCCCCCCCAGCGGCAGTGTGTACCCCAGGGAGCAGAAGGTGTCGACCTTCCTCCACAGCGGCAGTGGGTACCCCAGGGGGCCAAAGGTGTCGTCCTTCCCCCCCAGCGGCAGTGTGAAACACAGGGGGCAGAAGGTGTCATCCTTCCCCCCCAGCAACAGTTTACCCTAACCAGGGGAGACACCAATCTCCCAGACGGCGCAGATGGGACCGTGGTCTCTGCGCCCACAGCTTGTCCAGATCCCCAACTACCGTCACTGGGACAACCGGAGGAGGGGGTAAGTACAAATTCCCCTCCCCAGCTAACTTCTAATGTCGCCCCAGGGTTAACAGAGGAAATGTTAACCCCCACTGACCCCCACGTTTCCCTGGCTACTGAGCCGAAATATGTCCCAAGTACCCCAGCAGAAGAGCTGACAGCGGGGCAGAGTGCAGTCGGCCTCTGCCCTCCCTTTGTCCCTTGTACAGAGCAGGATGTCCTGCAGGTGATACCAGCAGAAGAGCTGGCATCAGGGCAGAGTGCCGCTGGCCTCTGCCCCTCAAGTCCCCTCAGCGTGTTGCCCCCTCACCACAGCAAAATATCCAGGTACCTGGTTAGACTTCCCCCAAAAGGAGAGATGTGTGACGAAGTGCCCTTCGCCACCTTGGCTTGGAGAGGACTGTTTGCCAGCCTCCTGCCCTGCGACTATGGCCCTGGTACATATTGCCCTTTGGAACCAGTGTTCGGCCATACCAGAGTGTAAGTCACTCATTCTGGCCCTTTACATACAGGGGGGTCATTCTGTACTTGCCCTGTGTGAACCATGATACCCCAGATAACTGTGCCATGAAGCCCATTCATATAATGAAAGACTATGGGAAAGACTTTAGCTACATGGCAATTGAACTGTGTGAAGAGGATCTGAGCGCTATTCGGTGGTTTTGTGCGCTCAGATCCCAGCTATCTGGGGATATGGGAAATGTGAGTAAATGTGAATTGCAGTAATGCTGATGGGTTGTCAAACTAGAGAATTGACCAACAAATACTTTTGTCCGGACATCCCCAGGCCGATCCGTTGGGATCAGACCGTGTATGCCGGCTTATGGTCACGGGGGAGGTGTGTAGCGGAACCCATCACTGTTTTACCCTGTTTTATGATTATTCTTGGTTAAAATATGATCCTACAATATGTATGCTGGTTGATGCTCTGCAGAATATTAGCCAGACTTTTGCAGACCTAGGCTAATAGATAATCCTATTACAGAGATTCAAGAGATAAGAAAGTTGTAAAGGATCCTTGCATTTTCCAAAGTGTTTTCATTCTCTGATAAGAACAAAGAGGTGTAATTGAATCAGTGTCTGATTGTATCAAAGTTGCCAGGGAGGTGTGACCCCCCTATTGTTCTCTTTGTGTGTATTGTGTGTAGCCAAATATGGGCATGTGTATTGCCTGTGGCCAAAGAGATGTATATATAGTTCTGCAATAACAAAATAAAGTCAGTATTCATTTGACTCCCAAATTGTGTGTCGTCCAATATGGGAGGTCGGGAATGGTGAGACTGTAGTGCCTCCTGGGTATTGTACCGTATACCAGCGGAGATTTGGACTGCGTGTTCCAGCTCCGTTACAGGGGTGTATGAGAATACAGTAATGGGGAAGAAAGAGAGGGGGCTGTATGAGAATACAGTAACGGGAAGAAAGAGAGAGGGTGTATGAGAATACAGTAATGGGGAAGAAAGAGAGGGGGGTATGAGAATACAATAATGGGGAAGAAAGAGAGGGGGTGTATGAGAATACAGTAACAGGAAGAAAGAGAGGGGGGTGTATGAGAATACAGTAATGGGGAAGAAAGAGAGGGGGGTGTATGAGAATACAGTAACGGGAAGAAAGAGAGGGGGGTGTATGAGAATACAGTAACGGGAAGAAAGAGAGAGGGTTTATGAGAATACAGTAATGGGAAAGAAAGAGAGGGGGTGTATGAGAATACAGTAATGGGGAAGAAAGAGAGGGGGTGTATGAGAATACAGTAATGGGGAAGAAAGAGAGGGGTGTATGAGAATACAGTAATGGGGAAGAAAGAGAGGGGGTGTATGAGAATACAGTAACAGGAAGAAAGAGAGGGGGTGTATGAGAATACAGTAATGGGGAAAGAGAGAGGGTGTATAAGAATACAGTAATGGGGAAGAAAGAGAGGGGGGTGTATGAGAATACAGTAATGGGGAAGAAAGAGAGGGGGTGTATGAGAATACAGTAACGGGGAAGAAAGAGGGGGGGGTGTATGAGAATACAGTAATGGGGAAGAAAGAGAGGGGGTATGAGAATACAGTAATGGGGAAGAAAGAGAGGGGGTGTATGAGAATACAGTAACGGGGAAGAAAGAGGGGGTGGTGTATGAGAATACAGTAATGGGGAAGAAAGAGAGGGGTGTATGAGAATACAGTAATGGGGAAGAAAGAGAGGGGTGTATGACAATACAGTAATGGGGAGAAAGAGAGGGGGGTGTATGAGAATACAGTAATGGGGAAGAAAGAGAGGGGGGTATGACAATACAGTAATGGGGAGAAAGAGAGGGGGGTGTATGAGAATACAGTAATGGGGAGAAAGAGAGGGGGGGTGTATGACAATACAATAATGGGGAAGAAAGAGAGAGGGGGGTGTATGAGAATACAGTAATGGGGAAGAAAGAGAGGGGGTGTATGAGAATACAGTAAAGGGGAAGAAAGAGAGGGGGTGTATAAGAATACAGTAATGGGGAGAAAGAGAGGGGGTGTATGAGAATACAGTAACGGGAAGAAAGAGAGGGGGGTGTATGAGAATACAGTAATGGGGAAGAAAGAGAGGGGTGTATGACAATACAGTAATGGGGAGAAAGAGAGGGGGGTGTATGAGAATACAGTAATGGGGAAGAAAGAGAGGTGTGTATGACAATACAGTAATGGGGAGAAAGAGAGGGGGGTGTATGAGAATACAGTAACGGGAAGAAAGAGAGGGGGTGTATGAGAATACAGTAATGGGTAAGAAAGAGAGGGGGTGTATGAGAATACAGTAATGGGGAAGAAAGAGAGGGGGGTATGAGAATACAGTAATGGGGAGAAAGAGAGGGGGTGTATGAGAATACAGTAATGGGGAAGAAAGAGAGGGGTGTATGACAATACAGTAATGGGGAGAAAGAGAGGGGGTGTATGAGAATACAGTAATGGGGAAGAAAGAGAGGGGGGTATGAGAATACAGTAATGGGAAGAAAGAGAGGGGGGGTGTATGAGAATACAGTAATGGGGAAAGAGAGAGGGTGTATAAGAATACAGTAATGGGGAAGAAAGAGAGGGGGGTGTATGAGAATACAGTAATGGGGAAGAGAGGGGGTGTATGAGAATACAGTAATGGGGAGAAAGAGAGGGGGGTATGAGAATACAGTAATGGGGAAGAAAGAGAGGGGGGTATGACAATACAGTAATGGGGAAGAAAGAGAGGGGGGTATGAGAATACAGTAATGGGGAAGAAAGAGAGGGGGGTGTATGAGAATACAGTAATGGGGAAGAAAGAGAGGGGGTGTATGACAATACAGTAACGGGGAGAAAGAGAGGGGGTGTATGAGAATACAGTAATGGGGAAAGAGAGAGGGTGTATGAGAATACAGTAATGGGGAAGAAAGAGAGGGGGGTGTATGAGAATACAGTAACGGGAAGAAAGAGAGAGGGTGTATGAGAATACAGTAACGGGGAAGAAAGAGAGGGGGGTGTATGAGAATACAGTAACGGGAAGAAAGAGAGGGGGGTGTATGAGAATACAGTAACGGTAAGAAAGAGAGAGGGTGTATGAGAATACAGTAATGGGGAAGAAAGAGAGGGGGGTATGAGAATACAGTAATGGGGAAGAAAGAGAGGGGGGTGTATGAGAATACAGTAACGGGAAGAAAGAGAGGGGGGTGTATGAGAATACAGTAACGGGAAGAAAGATAGAGGGTGTATGAGAATACAGTAATGGGGAAGAAAGAGAGGGGGGTATGAGAATACAGTAATGGGGAAGAAAGAGAGGGGGGTGTATGAGAATACAGTAACGGGAAGAAAGAGAGGGGGGTGTATGAGAATACAGTAATGGGGAAGAAAGAGAGGGGGTGTATGACAATACAGTAACGGGGAGAAAGAGAGGGGGTGTATGAGAATACAGTAATGGGGAAGAAAGAGGGGGGTGTATGAGAATACAGTAATGGGGAAGAAAGAGGGGGGTGTATGAGAATATAGTAATGGGGAAGAAAGAGAGGGGGGTGTATGAGAATACAGTAACGGGAAGAAAGAGAGGGGGGTGTATGAGAATACAGTAATGGGAAGAAAGAGAGAGGGTGTATGAGAATACAGTAACGGGAAGAAAGAGAGGGGGGTGTATGAGAATACAGTAACGGGAAGAAAGAGAGGGGGGTGTATGAGTGTAGCGGAACCCATCACTGTTTTACCCTGTTTTATGATTATTCTTGGTTAAAATATGATCCTACAATATGTATGCTGGTTGATGCTCTGCAGAATATTAGCCAGACTTTTGCAGACCTAGGCTAATAGATAATCCTATTACAGAGATTCAAGAGATAAGAAAGTTGTAAAGGAACCTTGCATTTTCCAAAGTGTTTTAATTCTCTGATAAGAACAAAGAGGTGTAATTGAATCAATGTCTGATTGTATCAAAGTTGCCAGGGAGGTGTGACCCACCTATTGTTCTCTTTATGGGTATTGTGCAGCCAAATATGGGGGATGTGGATTGCCTGTGGGAAGAGATGTATAAATATTTCTGCAATAACAAAATAAAGTCAGTATTCATTTGACTCCCAAATTGTGTGTCGTCCAATATGGGAGGTCGGGAATGGTGAAACTGTAGTGCCTCGTGGGTATTTTATCGTATACCAGCGGAGATTTTGGACTGCGTGTTCCAGCTCCGTTACATTTGATGGCAGCGACGGGATTCAAACCTCACAGCAGACCGTTGTTCGGCAGTTACAGCCATTTGGGAAATTTGCTATTTCGTATGGAACCGAAAGGAAAGGGTATGTGAATAGACCCGAATGTTGAAACGGGCCACGCTAAAAGAGCTATTGGAAGCAAGGGGAATTATTGCCAGCAATAAAACCAAAGCTACCCTTATTGTTGAACTCATGGAGGGAGACCGGGCAGCTGCTGCAGCACCTCTTACGGACAGCACACAGAATGAGTTTGGAAGAGAACTCCAATGCAGACTGGCCCATTTCCCAGGTACGCCTCCCACAGAAACCTTGGAAAGGATTATGTCCGATGTCCACGAATACATAATGGGAAAGCAGCGGGCAGACTGGAGGTCCAGAGAGGGGTCCCTAATCACACCACACATAGTACCGGGGAAGCCTAAACTCCCGTACCATGCTTTTAAAAACTATGTGGAGACCGAAGACATTGATGGCTACTTGCATGACTTTGAGAGATTATGCCAATTACATGAGATCAACGCCGCCGACCAGGTAACCCTGTTGGTGAGTAAGCTAGCGGGCCGGGCAGCAGAAGCCTACCGCACCATGCCAGACGAGGATAGCAGAGACTACCAGAAAGTAAAGCAGGCGATCCTGGACAGGTACGCAATTACCCAGGAGGCATACCGGCAGCGGTTCCGAGAAAGCCGAAAGACAGAGAAAGATACTCACATGGAGTGGGCGCACCGCTTAACTAGGGCGGGCAAAGGTTGGGTACAAGCCGCACAAGCAACCACAGTGGAGGACATGCTACAATTACTGCTACTGGAGCAATTCTTCCAGGGGTTAACCCCGGATTTACAAAACTGGCTGAGAGATCGGAAACCGCGCATCTTAACTGAAGCGGCCAGGTGGGCAGATGAGTACCAAGATGCCAGGAGGGCACAGCAGGCACAGGCACGGTCCATCTTGGGAGCTGCTAACCGACCGCCCACCATTAACCCCACCCCAGCACTGCGTCCGGGTGGTGGGAACTACCAAACCCCTCCACGGTACAACAATGCCCGATCTTTCATCAGGTGCCACACGTGTAACCAGCAGGGCCACATGCAAAGAGACTGTCCCAGAAACAGAAACCGCTCCACGTGGAATACTCCAACCAATTTCCCTGCAAACCGGGCAGCAGTACACTGCTACCAGAGTGAGCCTCGACAACCTTTCTTCGGGACCCAGTCTAATGAAGAATCTTTGGGCACCCTCCACGAGGTTAACCCAGTACAAGCAGCTCCAGACAACCGACAGGGACACCGCCAAGGGGTACACGTAGAGGGAAAACGCCTTCAGGGTCTGCGCGATTCTGGGGCCACCATAACCCTGGTTCGCAATCACCTAGTCCCCAAGCACCAGCTCACTGGAGAATATGTGGCAGTCCGGGTGGCAGGGGGGGCGATTTACAAAATTCCCACTGCTAAAGTACATTTGGATTGGGGAGCGGGGTCGGGGAATGTGGAAGTGGGCCTCATGCAGGACTTACCAGCTGATGTCATCCTGGGTAACGACTTGGGGGAGCTGACCTCCGCTTTTGTTTCTCCCAGCAGCAGTGTGTACCCCAGGGAGCTGAAGGTGTCGTCCTTCCTCCCCAGCAGCAGTGTGTACCCCAGGGGGGCGAAGGTGTCGTCCTTCCCCCCCAGCGGCAGTGTGTACCCCAGGGGGCCGAAGGTGTCGTCCTTCCCCCCAAGCGGCAGTGTGTACCCCAGGGAGCAGAAGGGGCCGTCCTTCCTCCCCAGCGGCAGTGTGAACCCCAGGGGGCAGAAGGTGTCGTCCTTCCCCCTCAGCGGCAGTGTGAACCCCAGGGGGCAGAAGGTGTCGTCCTTCATCCCCAGCGGCAGTGTGAACCCCAGGGGGCAGAAGGTGTCGTCCTTCCCCCTCAGCGGCAGTGTGAACCCCAGGGGGCAGAAGGTGTCGTCCTTCATCCCCAGCGGCAGTGTGAACCCCAGGGGGCAGAAGGTGTCGTCCTTCCCCCCCAGCGGCAGTGTGTACCCCAGGGAGCAGAAGGTGTCGACCTTCCTCCACAGCGGCAGTGGGTACCCCAGGGGGCCAAAGGTGTCGTCCTTCCCCCCCAGCGACAGTTTACACAAACCAGGGGAGACACCAATCTCCCAGACGGCGCAGATGGGACCGTGGTCTCTGCGCCCACAGCTTGTCCAGATCCCCAACTACCGTCACTGGGACAACCGGAGGAGGGGGTAAGTACAAATTCCCCTCCCCAGCTAACTTCTAATGTGGCCCCAGGGTTAACAGAGGAAATGTTAACCCCCACTGACCCCCACGTTTCCCTGGCTACTGAGCCGGAATATGTCCCAAGTACCCCAGCAGAAGAGCTGACAGCGGGGCAGAGTGCAGTCGGCCTCTGCCCTCCCTTTGTCCCTTGTACAGAGCAGGAGGTCCTGCAGGTTATACCAGCAGAAGAGCTGGCATCAGGGCAGAGTGCCGCTGGCCTCTGCCCCTCAAGTCCCCTCAGCGTGTTGCACCATCACCCCAGCAAAATATCCAGGTGCCTGGTTAGACTTCCCCCCAAAAGGGAGATGTGTGACGAAGTGCCCTTCGCCACTTTGGCTTGGAGAGGACTGTTTGCCAGCCTCCTGCCCTGCGACTATGGCCCTGGTACATATTGCCCTTTGGAACCAGTGTTCGGCCATACCAGAGTGTAAGTCACTCATTCTGGCCCTTTACATACAGGGGGGTCATTCTGTACTTGCCCTGTGTGAACCATGATACCCCAGATCACTGTGCCATGAAGCCCATTCATATAATCAAAGACTATGGGAAAGACTTTAGCTACTTGGCAATTGAACTGTGTGAAGAGGATCTGAGCGCTATTCGGTGGTTTTGTGCGCTCAGATCCCAGCTATCTGGGGATATGGGAAATGGGAGTAAATGTGAATTGCAGTAATGCTGATGGGTTGTCAAACTAGAGAATTGACCAACAAATACTTTTGTCCGGACATCCCCAGGCCGATCCGTTGGGATCAGACCGTGTATGCCGGCTTATGGTCACGGGGGAGGTGTGTAGCGGAACCCATCACTGTTTTACCCTGTTTTATGATTATTCTTGGTTAAAATATGATCCTACAATATGTATGCTGGTTGATGCTCTGCAGAATATTAGCCAGACTTTTGCAGACCTAGGCTAATAGATAATCCTATTACAGAGATTCAAGAGATAAGAAAGTTGTAAAGGAACCTTGCATTTTCCAAAGTGTTTTAATTCTCTGATAAGAACAAAGAGGTGTAATTGAATCAATGTCTGATTGTATCAAAGTTGCCAGGGAGGTGTGACCCACCTATTGTTCTCTTTATGGGTATTGTGCAGCCAAATATGGGGGATGTGGATTGCCTGTGGGAAGAGATGTATAAATATTTCTGCAATAACAAAATAAAGTCAGTATTCATTTGACTCCCAAATTGTGTGTCGTCCAATATGGGAGGTCGGGAATGGTGAAACTGTAGTGCCTCGTGGGTATTTTATCGTATACCAGCGGAGATTTTGGACTGCGTGTTCCAGCTCCGTTACAATGAGAATACAGTAATGGGGAAGAAAGAGAGGGGGGTGTATGAGAATACAGTAACGGGAAGAAAGAGAGGGGGGTGTATGAGAATACAGTAACGGGAAGAAAGAGAGAGGGTGTATGAGAATACAGTAATGGGGAAGAAAGAGAGGGGGGTGTATGAGAATACAGTAATGGGGAAGAAAGAGAGGGGGGTGTATGAGAATACAGTAACGGGAAGAAAGAGAGGGGGGTGTATGAGAATACAGTAACGGGAAGAAAGAGAGGGGGGTATGAGAATACAGTAATGGGGAAGAAAGAGAGGGGGGTGTATTAGAATACAGTAACGGGAAGAAAGAGAGGGGGGTGTATGAGAATACAGTAATGGGGAAGAAAGAGAGGGGGGTGTATGAGAATACAGTAACGGGAAGAAAGAGAAGGGGGTGTATGAGAATACAGTAACAGGAAGAAAGAGAGGGGGTGTATGAGAATACAGTAATGGGGAAGAAAGATAGGGGTGTATGAGAATACAGTAATGGGGAAAGAGAGAGGGTGTATAAGAATACAGTAATGGGGAAGAAAGAGAGGGGGGTGTATGAGAATACAGTAATGGGAAAGAAAGAGAGGGGGTGTATGAGAATACAGTAACGGGGAAGAAAGAGGGGAGGGGTGTATGAGAATACAGTAATGGGGAAGAAAGAGAGGGGGGTGTATGAGAATACAGTAATGGGGAAGAAAGAGAGGGGGTGTATGAGAATACAGTAACGGGGAAGAAAGAGAGGGGGGTGTATGAGAATACAGTAATGGGGAAAAAAGAGAGGGGTGTATGAGAATACAGTAATGGGGAAGAAAGAGAGGGGTGTATGGCAATACAGTAATGGGGAGAAAGAGAGGGGGGTGTATGAGAATACAGTAATGGGGAAGAAAGAGAGGGGGGTATGAGAATACAGTAATGGGGAGAAAGAGAGGGGGGGGTATGAGAATACAGTAATGGGGAGAAAGAGAGGGGGGGTGTATAACAATACAATAATGGGGAAGAAAGAGAGAGGGGGGTGTATGAGAATACAGTAATGGGGAAGAAAGAGAGGGGGGTGTATGAGAATACAGTAAAGGGGAAGAAAGAGAGGGGGTGTATGAGAATACAGTAATGGGGAGAAAGAGAGGGGGTGTATGAGCATACAGTAACGGGAAGAAAGAGAGGGGGGTGTATGAGAATACAGTAATGGGGAAGAAAGAGAGGGGTGTATGACAATACAGTAATGGGGAGAAAGAGAGGGGGGTGTATGAGAATACAGTAATGGGGAAGAAAGAGAGGGGTGTATGACAATACAGTAACGGGGAGAAAGAGAGGGGGGTGTATGAGAATACAGTAACGGGAAGAAAGAGAGGGGGTGTATGAGAATACAGTAATGGGGAAGAAAGAGAGGGGGTGTATGAGAATACAGTAATGGGGAGAAAGAGAGGGGGGTGTATGAGAATACAGTAATGGGGAGAAAGAGAGGGGGGTGTATGAGAATACAGTAATGGGGAAGAAAGAGAGGGGGGTGTATGAGAATACAGTAATGGGAAGAAAGAGAGGGGGTGTATGAGAATACAGTAATGGGGAGAGAGGGGGGTGTATGAGAATACAGTAATGGAGAGAAAGAGAGGGGGGTGTATGAGAATACAGTAATGGGGAAGAAAGAGAGGGGGGTATGAGAATACAGTAATGGGGAAGAAAGAGGGGGGGGTGTATGAGAATACAGTAATGGGGAGAAAGAGAGGGGGGTATGAGAATACAGTAATGGGGAAGAAAGAGAGGGGGTGTATGAGAATACAGTAATGGGGAAGAAAGAGAGGGGGGTGTATGAGAATACAGTAATGGGGAAGAAAGAGAGGGAGGTGTATGAGAATACAGTAACAGGAAGAAAGAGAGGGGGGTGAATGAGAATACAGTAACGGGAAGAAAGAGAGGGGGGTGTATGACAATACAATAATGGGGAAGAAAGAGAGGGGGTGTATGAGAATACAGTAATGGGGAAGAAAGAGAGGGGGGTGTATGAGAATACAGTAACAGGAAGAAAGAGAGGGGGGTGTATGACAATACAGTAATGGGGAAGAAAGAGAGGGGGGTGTATGAGAATACAGTAATGGGGAAGAAAGAGAGGGGGGTGTATGAGAATACAGTAACAGGAAGAAAGAGAGGGGGGTGGATGAGAATACAGTAATGGGGAAGAAAGAGAGAGGGGTGTATGAGAATACAGTAATGGGGAAGAAAGAGAGGGGGGTGTATGATAATACAGTAATGGGGAAGAAAGAGAGGGGGTGTATGAGAATACAGTAATGGGGAGAAAGAGAGAGGGGCGTGTGAGAATACAGTAATGGGGAAGAAAGAGAGGGGGGTGTATGAGAATACAGTAACAGGAAGAAAGAGAGGGGGTGTATGAGAATACAGTAACGGGAAGAAAGAGAGGGGGGTGTATGAGAATACAGTAACGGGGAAGAAAGAGAGGGGGTGTATGACAATACAGTAACGGGGAGAAAGAGAGGGGGTGTATGAGAATACAGTAATGGGGAAGAAAGAGGGGGGTGTATGAGAATACAGTAATGGGGAAGAAAGAGGGGGGTGTATGAGAATATAGTAATGGGGAAGAAAGAGAGGGGGGTGTATGAGAATACAGTAACGGGAAGAAAGAGAGGGGGGTGTATGAGAATACAGTAATGGGAAGAAAGAGAGAGGGTGTATGAGAATACAGTAACGGGAAGAAAGAGAGGGGGGTGTATGAGAATACAGTAACGGGAAGAAAGAGAGGGGGGTGTATGAGAATACAGTAATGGGGAAGAAAGAGAGGGGGGTGTATGAGAATACAGTAACGGGAACAAAGAGAGGGGGGTGTATGAGAATACAGTAACGGGAAGAAAGAGAGAGGGTGTATGAGAATACAGTAATGGGGAAGAAAGAGAGGGGGGTGTATGAGAATACAGTAATGGGGAAGAAAGAGAGGGGGGTGTATGAGAATACAGTAACGGGAAGAAAGAGAGGGGGGTGTATGAGAATACAGTAACGGGAAGAAAGAGAGAGGGTGTATGAGAATACAGTAATGGGGAAGAAAGAGAGGGGGGTATGAGAATACAGTAATGGGGAAGAAAGAGAGGGGGGTGTATTAGAATACAGTAACGGGAAGAAAGAGAGGGGGGTGTATGAGAATACAGTAATGGGGAAGAAAGAGAGGGGGGTGTATGAGAATACAGTAACGGGAAGAAAGAGAGGGGGGTGTATGAGAATACAGTAACAGGAAGAAAGAGAGGGGGTGTATGAGAATACAGTAATGGGGAAGAAAGATAGGGGTGTATGAGAATACAGTAATGGGGAAAGAGAGAGGGTGTATAAGAATACAGTAATGGGGAAGAAAGAGAGGGGGGGTGTATGAGAATACAGTAACGGGAAGAAAGAGAGGGGGGTGTATGAGAATACAGTAATGGGAAAGAAAGAGAGGGGGTGTATGAGAATACAGTAACGGGGAAGAAAGAGGGGAGGGGTGTATGAGAATACAGTAATGGGGAAGAAAGAGAGGGGGGTGTATGAGAATACAGTAATGGGGAAGAAAGAGAGGGGGTGTATGAGAATACAGTAACGGGGAAGAAAGAGAGGGGGGTGTATGAGAATACAGTAATGGGGAAGAAAGAGAGGGGTGTATGAGAATACAGTAATGGGGAAGAAAGAGAGGGGTGTATGACAATACAGTAATGGGGAGAAAGAGAGGGGGGTGTATGAGAATACAGTAATGGGGAAGAAAGAGAGGGGGGTATGAGAATACAGTAATGGGGAGAAAGAGAGGGGGGTGTATGAGAATACAGTAATGGGGAGAAAGAGAGGGGGGGTGTATGACAATACAATAATGGGGAAGAAAGAGAGAGGGGGGTGTATGAGAATACAGTAATGGGGAAGAAAGAGAGGGGGGTGTATGAGAATACAGTAAAGGGGAAGAAAGAGAGGGGGTGTATGAGAATACAGTAATGGGGAGAAAGAGAGGGGGTGTATGAGAATACAGTAATGGGGAAGAAAGAGAGGGGGGTGTATGAGAATACAGTAATGGGGAAGAAAGAGAGGGGTGTATGACAATACAGTAATGGGGAGAAAGAGAGGGGGGGTGTATGAGAATACAGTAATGGGGAAGAAAGAGAGGGGTGTATGACAATACAGTAACGGGGAGAAAGAGAGGGGGGTGTATGAGAATACAGTAACGGGAAGAAAGAGAGGGGGTGTATGAGAATACAGTAATGGGGAAGAAAGAGAGGGGGTGTATGAGAATACAGTAATGGGGAGAAAGAGAGGGGGTGTATGAGAATACAGTAATGGGGAGAAAGAGAGGGGGGTGTATGAGAATACAGTAATGGGGAAGAAAGAGAGGGGGGTGTATGAGAATACAGTAATGGGAAGAAAGAGAGGGGGTGTATGAGAATACAGTAATGGGGAGAGAGGGGGGGTGTATGAGAATACAGTAATGGAGAGAAAGAGAGGGGGGTGTATGAGAATACAGTAATGGGGAAGAAAGAGAGGGGGGTATGAGAATACAGTAATGGGGAAGAAAGAGGGGGGTGTATGAGAATACAGTAATGGGGAGAAAGAGAGGGGGGTATGAGAATACAGTAATGGGGAAGAAAGAGAGGGGGTGTATGAGAATACAGTAATGGGGAAGAAAGAGAGGGGGGTGTATGAGAATACAGTAATGGGGAAGAAAGAGAGGGAGGTGTATGAGAATACAGTAACAGGAAGAAAGAGAGGGGGGTGTATGAGAATACAGTAACGGGAAGAAAGAGAGGGGGGTGTATGACAATACAATAATGGGGAAGAAAGAGAGGGGGTGTATGAGAATACAGTAATGGGGAAGAAAGAGAGGGGGGTGTATGAGAATACAGTAACAGAAGAAAGAGAGGGGGGTGTATGACAATACAGTAATGGGGAAGAAAGAGAGGGGGGTGTATGAGAATACAGTAATGGGGAAGAAAGAGAGGGGGGTGTATGTGAATACAGTAACAGGAAGAAAGAGAGGGGGGTGTATGAGAATACAGTAATGGGGAAGAAAGAGAGGGGGGTGTATGAGAATACAGTAATGGGGAAGAAAGAGAGGGGGGTGTATGAGAATACAGTAACGGGAAGAAAGAGAGGGGGGGTGTATGAGAATACAGTAACGGGAAGAAAGAGAGGGGTGTATGACAATACAGTAATGGGGAGAAAGAGAGGGGGGTGTATGAGAATACAGTAACGGGAAGAAAGAGAGGGGGGGTGTATGAGAATACAGTAATGGGGAAGAAAGAGAGGGGGGGGTATGAGAATACAGTAATGGGGAAGAAAGGGAGGGGGTGTATGAGAATACAGTAATGGGGAAGAAAGAGAGGGGGGGTGTATGAGAATACAGTAATGGGGAAGAAAGAGAGGGGGGTGTATGAGAATACAGTAATGGGGAAGAAAGAGAGGGGGGTGTATGAGAATACAGTAATGGGGAAGAAAGAGAGGGGTGTATAAGAATACAGTAATGGGGAAGAAAGAGAGGGGTGTATGAGAATACAGTAATGGGGAAGAAAGAGAGGGGGGTGTATGAGAATACAGTAATGGGGAAGAAAGAGAGGGGGGTGTATGAGAATACAGTAATGGGGAAGAAAGAGAGGGGGTGTATGAGAATACAGTAATGGGGAAGAAAGAGAGAGGGGTGTATGAGAATACAGTAA